>PVHY01015295.1:0-36300 GCA_004024945.1 Uropsilus gracilis
AGATAGATAGATAGATAGATAGATAGATAGCCCAAAAATCTGCTAGTCAAAGTCAACTACAAGGTATGTGAAAAGAAGATCAGTTTTAATCTCCTGCACTATCCCTATAAAGAAACACAGGGCAGCATAAGACACTGAATACACAGGTGGGGGAGTGAGCTGGGGCAGAAGCTTTAATGAGGTCACCAAATCCTGGGGGTTTAGTGGGAATCTGGATACTGACTGACTGCTGGTCTCCACCCACATCAAGTCCTTGACCAGTCTTGCTCTCTGCTCTATTTCACAACAGACTTGAATGTAAAGAAGGCAACACTGCGTCTAGAATTAGGTTACCAGAGCTTCCTTTTTTCTTAAATTAATTCATTTTAAATTGAGGTAATAATTGGATATCCCCATTAGGTCTTACCACCCTAGTTGTCATCAATAGTCTCCAACTAGTCCACTATGCTGTCTTCCTGCTTCATTCTTACCCCCACACCCTCAACCTTTTCCCTCTTGGTGCTTTAGTTTCTTAGTCAGCTAGAAGGGCTAGTTTTCAAGCTTAATGTTATTTAACTTGTAGTTTAGTTGCTTTATACAATGGAATATCACTCAGTGAATCACAAACATAATCTCATGCCATTCCCAGTAACACGGGTAGAATTAGAAAGGATAGGAGGTATTTCATTTTTCAATTTATTTTTCCATCAGTCCACCTCATTACACAAATATATACAACTCTATTGGAGTTTTTATTAGCTTGGCATTGAACCTATAAACCTATTTGGGAAAAATTAGCATCTTCCTATCTAGGAACATGATAGATGTTCCCCATTTACTTAGATTTCCTTTAAAATTTTTCCAGTTCTCTTTGTTTAAGCCCCACAATGTTCAAATGAGAAACACCACAAAACTTTTGTCAGACCTATAACATGTTATTTTATATATGTTGTTATACTAACTTCTTGGTGTTAATCCATAGAAATGTGATTCATTTTCCTATCTTAATTTTCTATTCAGCAACTTGCTAACTATCTTAGTAATTCTAGTAATTTATTCATAGCATTAGGGAAACTTTCTACATAGATAACCTTGAAACAATGTCAATTTTCTTTCTTTCTTTCAATTCTGGCTTTTTCTTTGTAATATCTCATTGGTGCAAATCTCCACTTTGACCTTAAAGAGAAGTGATGACAGTGGGCATTCTGACTTTGTGACCTTTAAAAAAGGACCTTCAATATTTCACCACTAGGTGGATATCTGCTGTGGGTATTGTATAAATTCCTTTTATTGGATCAATGAAGTTTGATTATTGTCCTCACTTACCAAGTCATAAATAGTGTTGTGTTTTATCAAATTTCTTTCTTTGTGAATCTACTGCATTTTTTTCAAAAATTTTTCTAAGTGTATTTTGTGTGATATATGAATCGATTTCTTAATAATAAATATAATCTTTGCTTTCCTGAGATAACACTAAACACTATCTTTTTTACATGAGTCTGGAATTTGGGTGCTACAAATTTAATGAGATATTTGCATCTCTATTCATGAATTGAGCAACCTACAATTTTTCTTTTTAATTCTGCGGCCTCCTTGCCAGGTATCAAGGTGATACCTGCTTCATATGATAAACTCAAGATAGTAGCCTTTTCCTGATTGTCAGAGAGTTTACATAATATTGGCATTGTCTGTTCCCGTACTATCTGGTAGAGCATCTTGACCCCAATATGAAAGTTCGAGATCTCACGGATTTGGCAGAGACCCTAAGATGAAAGCCCATTTTGGAACTTACCCACCATGAAGAATTCCAGCTTTTGTTTCACTTTAGCCCTCTTTCAATTCATTCATTTTGCATTAGCATTGATGTTCTATTTACAATAGCCAAACTAAGTACACAAAAACAGATGAGTGAACCAAGAAGAGGTGATAAAAACATAAAATGGAATACTATTCAGGAATCAAAAAGGATGAACTCATGCCATGTGTAGCAAACATGGAAGGAGCTGGAAGAGATTGTGTTAATTGAGATAAATCAGAAGAAAAACAATACATATTAAATAGTGTCACATATAAGTGGATACAGAAAAAACTAAGGATCAGATAAAGACAAGCTTTAAAGCAAACCCTTGAAAGCTGCTTTTAAAGCTGAGCATCCACAGGGGAGGGGGGGAGAAATGGGAGGTGTAAGAACAAAGAGGAAAGGGAGCCCAAAGGACTGAGTGAGTGTCTCAGGTACACTACAGCAGTGATACCAGCAGGGGGATCCTGTTCAACAAAAATGTAGCCAATGTTACCTCCATTAAAAAAATTATATATTATTGTGTAAATATACCACATCTTTTTCAGCCATTCAGGGAGGTATGGACACAAAAGATAAAGATGGTTCACAGGTGATAAAGTGATGGGAGAACCTCAGGGTACACAATGATGCGATTTACATGTATGTGCAATCAACAAAAAATTAATTTAAAAATTAAATTAAAAATAAATAAAATTAACTTTTAAAAATATATGTTTTAAGATTTTTAAAATATTGTCACCAGCCTGTGGAAATTTTTGTCAAGTGGTCTTTCATACCATGTGAAGTGGATGTGCCAGTAGCTACATTCTTTAAGAACACGTGACCTGTCCTTTCTTCTGAAACCATGTCTACCGAGACCCACCACCATGTCCCTGGCATAGAGTCAAAGCTCAGATAATATATGTTAAAGGAACAAATGAAGATGATGCTATTTAAACATATTTTGTGATTTTCCTTATTAAAATACACTGTAATTTTCACTTACGAATGTATCATCCCTGCTGAACCGGCAGCTTTTTTGAAGGATAGGAAAATGTTTATATCTGTTTATGTGCCTTCTTATCCCCAATGTCTAGCACAGAAATATGCTGAATAAATGAGTGAATAAATATACAGTAAATCAATCACTCTAGTTAATTTGAATATATGTAGGTGAAATTTTACCCAGTTGCTTTCTAATCTGGTATCAAATAGGTAATTAATGCAATGCAGAGAAACCAAAACGTAAATTATTGAATTCTACAGCAAAGCAAATTTACTGTCATTTAATTGGGTGCATCTCCCATTTCGTAGAGTAGCTTATGTAAATCTCAGATAATTAAAAGCCTACAGTGAGTTGTTCAATAGTACTTATGATGCATTTTTCATTTCTGCCCCAGGCAGCTTGTTTTTGGCAGAAGATGTCCAGCTTCCATGCATTATTTGAACATAAGTTTCACTTCCTGACAAGCTGCTCTGAGCCTCATCATCGAAAGGGCGGTGGTTCAAGGAGTCCCACGCCAAATAGGCAAATGACATCAGATACATTTCCTTAACTGAAAACTACCTGCAAATAGAATTGAGAGTCAGATGAGCAGCCTAATTTTTGAATCCACTGTTAGGTGAGGTAATTACCTCCCACAGTTTGCTGCTAAGTAGAAGAGGATAAAAAAACCAAAGCCGGAGCATGTGCATTGCTCTGAAGAAAAACTCAGAAGCAGGTAGCCTTAGCCAGTGTGGGAGAGGCCACTGGTTGGCTGACCCACTATCTCAAAAATCTGAAATGGCAAGATGTCTCCCATACCTGAGAGTGCAGAGAAGATGAACCAACTGAAGATATATTTACAAAGCACCAAGGAGTTTTGCAGGAAAAAATAAAGAGCCCACAGAGGAAAGTACTACCAAAGGAAGCATGGTAACTCAATGAATGGATTTTGCCCATGTATAAAACCACCAACAACTTAAATAACACATCAAAGAATTCCAAACAAATGAATTGCTTTCACAGTCAGCTTGTTTAACTATGTTTCAATGCCTGGTAAATAACCCAGAATCTGAAGCCAAACTTCTCTGTCCTTTACTGAGTTTGCTTTCTGCTTCCACAGACTAGCCATGGCACTGTACTGGTTAAAACACACAGGAGAATGGATTTGGTGAGAACAACACCCTTTTACAGGAAATATTTTTTGGCTCTTGTGTGGTATATAATATCATGTGTTCTATCTTGAGCTCCAGTAAGAATCTAAAAGAATCAAATAAAACTTTAATAATTGCAATACAGTGAATTTAACTACTCACAAGTATTTGAAGCAAACAAATTTGTTCATTCATCATCATTACAGTTATAAAGAGAATCAATAACCTTTCCAAATGTTTCTTAGGTCAAACTTCAAATCATTCTGGCAACTTTCAAACACTGAATTTTAAAAGGTGGTTTACAAATATATCCATACACTGTTACCA
The DNA here is from genome assembly GCA_004024945.1 of Uropsilus gracilis. NCBI lineage: Eukaryota > Metazoa > Chordata > Mammalia > Eulipotyphla > Talpidae > Uropsilus > Uropsilus gracilis. The sequence goes on from PVHY01015295.1 coordinate 4,223, forward strand.
GTTAGTTAAAGCAGATCTTAATTATACCATATTCAATTTATCATTTTTAAGTTACAAAAGCAAAGTGAACACTGATCAACTCTGTTACAGTTTAGAAGGCATCTTTCTTGCAAAGAACACATTTGTGTACCTAAAGCTAGAAAGAAACATATTATGTAATCTGACCAGGATTATTGTTTACAAAATATAAGGAAAATTAATGTCAGTCTTTTATTCCAGTGAATATATAGGAATAAATTCCTTACAAAATATTAACAACAGGAAAACTGGAGTTGATCTTAATTTCAAAACTCTATGCCCAGTTGTGATATTAAATATACAAATTGCCCTACTTAGAATTATGGGCCTATTTTCAGATATATTTAGATGTCTTCCCTATTTCTTTAGATTCTACCAAGAAATCTGCATGATTTCATAATTTGTTGAAATTTTCCAATGCAAGATCAGGAATCTCTTCATTAGAAGCAACTCCATAATGCCTTGACATCCATTTTTTTTTAATTCATTCATGTCCTGTTGAGCCCAGAACAAGACAAAACATTTATTTTTCTTCCTTTGCTTGACAACCTCTACAGAAATGTATTTGGCTTTGTTTCCTTACCTATGGTAAAATTAGCAATAAAGAAATGAATATGAATTATATTCTCAGGAAAGCGTCTACCACCACAGTCCAGTGTCTTTCCTGTCAAGACCTATTACAAGTCACAAATGCTCTTCCTTTCCCCCTATCACTTTTCTTATAGAGCTCTTCATTTTTATCAGTGTCTACTGCAGCCTCCATTTCCCTGATGGTTTTAATAATGTCCCCGCTTCCTCAGAATACATATAGCATATAGCAGGAGATGGAAATATGATCTGGGAATTTCAAATCTCAAACTGCAATTCAAAGATCATTCTTTTTTGTGTGTCTTTTGAGTCTGACAAATGTAACAGATTGGGAAGGACAGTCTCTTAGAACCTATTCCAAGTGTTTAAAAAGAAAGTCAAAATAGAGCCACAGCACCAGCATCTAAAATGCAACCAATTGCCAACATTTTGTTCCTCCTCCCTCCCTTCCTGCTGCTTTCAGTGCAGCTGAACTTGATCTTAACATTCAGAGAAATGGCTCCATTAGGGGATCGGTGCAGAAAACACCAAAGACAAACTTCTGTGAATGTTTGTTATGAGATGAAAGCATCATAAATCAGATGTCACCCAGCCAACCCACACACCTATATCATTTTGTTACTACAAATTGATTCTATGAATACTAGCTTAAAATAGAAAAACATAAGTTGGTATTCCTAACAGGCAGTGTATTCATGATAAAAGGTTATCAACCACTTGGTTACCCTTGAGCATAACAGACTAAAATACTTTTTGAAATAAGAAAGGTAAGACCACAGAATGAGAATACAGAACAGTAAACAAGAGCTGTATTCACCTAGAAAATGACAAAAGAACACCATCATTCTATTAGTTTAAATGGTTCTGATGTCTTTTCATGCTAGTTTCTTCCAGTTCCAAAACAAGATACAATACCACTAATGAAAAAAAAAATAGTTGAGGAATGTGGAAGAGATCTTATCCACAACTACAGAAACCAGTAGCTAAGGCCCTCTTAGCATTCTTATTCAGAGGTGAAAAAAACTCAAATACTTGACATGCTGAGAAAAAGAGAGAGAGAAAGAACAGAAAAACAAATTCTTACTGTGAAAAAATGCAGACATGCAATTTATATCTTAACTGAAATATTTTCAATTGTCTTACTTGAGAGTCTCTAATGATGAGATTTCCAAACCTAAATTAACAGAGCCACTTCCCCTTGATACAGAAATAGGCTCCTATTGATCAAATGCAGCAGAGGGCAAACTAAGCAGTCTTGTCTGCCCATCTGTATGTGTTTTGCCAGCTCAGAATATCCCTAAAGAGGAACAGAAGTGCTTGGAATCAATACTGTCCAATCCAATTTTTTTTCAGGGCTATCAAAGAGTGTTCGGTAATTAAGAAGCAATTCCATTAAAATGTCTAGCACCTATAGTATAATCAACAGGGACTCAGATGATTTTGTGTTTTTGAAATACAATTTACATGTTCACTGTGTACATCACATTCATGCAACTGCCACATTGTCATCAAGCAAATCACCTCTTTCTATTTCTACTTCCTGAACTGCCAGAGTTGCAAGTTAAGGGAAATGAGTTTATAGTATTTTGAGGTCTGAGACTCCCTGAAAGAGGCCTATCCTGGGATTATGAAGCTCTGGATGTTAAGCATTTTTGCAATTTAGTTAAGTGTTTCCTCTAAGTGTTTTAAAGCTATCTATCTGCTAAGGAAGGCTGTGTTGAAGACCCTTAAAAAATTTAAAGTGGAACCACCATTCTACCCAGCAATCCCACTACTGGGAATCTACCCAAAGGATCCAAAAACACTAATCCATAAGGACACCTGTACTCGCATATTTATTGCACACTATTTAATAGCCAAGATATGGAAACAACCTAGATGCCCCAAAACTGATGAATGGCTGAAAAATATGTGGTACATTTACACAATGGAATTTTATGCATCAATCAAAGAAGACAAACATGTCATTTGCAGCAACATGGATGGAGCTAGAAGGAATCATGTTAGCAGAAATAAGCCAAAAAGAAAAGAAGAAATATGGGGTGAGCTTGCTTATATGAGGGATTTAGGAAAAACAACAAATAAATGAACAAGAAAAATATAAAACTGCCAAAAATATAGAACTGAAACATAGAGCAAGAGAAGGGGAGGAGGGAGAAAATAGGGGATGGGGAGGGCACAAAAGACTTAGATCATTCACAGGTGATAAGGTGATGGGAGAACCTCAGGGTAGACAGTGATGTTTTATATATGTATATATAAAACATATATCTTGTACATATATATCTATATATGTATATATCTGTATATATGTGTGTATATATATACACACAGAGATATATATACGTAATCATAAATTTTTTTTAAATAAAAGCAAAAAAACAAAACCAAAAAAAGGTAAGTTTTTAAAGAAGTCTATCTCCCACATTCAAATTATGGAAATTTTTCATTAACATAATAAATAAGTGTTTGACCCCTAAAATAAACTTCAAAACAAGGACAAAATAGGAGGGATTTTAACTGGGGCCATTAAGCTAATTGTAATCAGTCTCCATGCAACTGATAGAATTTGAAGTTAAACACCTCAATGTTTCTGCCTATGATTGTGCGTCTTTATTAAAATATTGCAAATAGAAATTCTAAGGATTAAAAAGTATTTGCATATACTAAGGATTATTATGGTAATAATTCAAAGGATTAATTTATTTCATAAATATGCAATCATCATAAATATGTACAATGGTTACATTTTCCAAGGAAAAACTCTAGACAACAACCAAATACTTAAATCAGATATTGAAAAGATAGTTAATACCAGGATTATATAATAAAAATCCATGACTTACACCAAAAAAAAATTAGAGCTATATATAGGTAGAGTTTTATAATTTCACAGAAATATATAGGTAGAGTTTTATAATTTCACAGAAGTTATAGGAAAAAGCAAAGGACTAAGAAACCTCAGCTGTCCCTGGGGTGAAGGGGGAGGTGCACAAGAGAATCGCAAAGACCTTATCATATAAGTCTCTTTCTCAGATGATACATTGGACAGAAGTGCAATCCTCTTGGAACTTAACTTCTGGAGCTGACACAGTTAAGGACTATATCACAGTAGGTAATAGACGATATAATGAAGATGGAAGGATGTATAACTCATCACTAAGAAAAAGGCACTGGCTTGTAACTTTCGAAATGCATTTACGCATCAGCCATTTGCAAATCTGAGGTGGGGGCTGCTGAACAGGGGATCCTGTTCCTCATCTGTATACAGAGTATAACCCGATAATGCACACTGTGCTTCATATGCTCATGTGCATTTTTGCAGAAAATGAGTTATGACAATGGCTCACTAGGGTCTTCTTCCCTTTGACACAGCAGCAAAATACTGATACAGAATCAAAGCATTGATTACACAGTCACTTTACATGTGGTGAACTCCATTCCACCACAACCAAATCACACGGGAAAAAATAAACTTGTTCCTTCCAACGTACCTTCAAGAGTCATGTTTGTTTGTTTTTTTTAATCAAGTCATAAAGTCTCAGAGATCAGCTAAATACAAACATAATACAAAGCATTCATTCCGAGAAGTTGCTTTTCCCCCACAGAAATAACACAACTTTGTCATTTCCTGGGAATGACTTGGAGATCAGACTATTCACTGAGTGAAGTTTTCAGAAGATGTAATTCTAAAGTAATTCCATTGGTCTGTTTAGTTCTACCTTTTGTACTGTCTTTCTGTTTCCACTATAAAGACAGCATGAGTTTTCAGCTGACCTAAATTGCCTAGATGTCTTGATTATGGATAAATAGTTCAGGCTGGCTTACAGTAAGGACAAAGTTCTAAATTATCACCCATTAAAATTTCATTTCAAAGTCCTATTAAAAGTACTAAGAGTAGCCAGTTATTTGAGTTCAAGCTTTACAAGCTCCTAATTTCTTTTCAACTTGTTTCCATTTCTTGAAGGCTGACGATACAGGTCACCAACACCATAGTTACTGAAAAAGTGTTGGGTGGGCTGGATGAGTCCAATCTTCCTCTCCCTCCTTCTTTTTCACTTCTACTCTCTTGCTATCATGGAATTAATACTTATCAGAGACCCATTTATCCTCTCAAGTAGGCTGGCTTTGCTTTACTTCATGGTAACATCAAGCCCAACGAGTATATTTTAAGGCAAAGTGGTCTTGGTTCATATACACTGGTAAAAATTAGTAGTGAGACTGACAGACAAAAATGCAGAGGAGAAAGCTAAGCCCTGATTCGAAAAGGAAAAAGGTATTTACATCACTCAGCCTCCCACACACAATTAATTTCTTGAACTTCAATCTATTTCAGTAGCAAGGACACTGTATACTCCTCTGTCTGGCTGCCATGAAGGCAGACATCATATTTTTTTAGGGTTCAATTATATCATTCCTTAGTATAAGAAAAGGGGCAGAAATGAAACGAGAGAACTGGATAATTGGCTACTAGACTCAAAGTATAAAAAAAAAACTTTAAAAACTTAAAAAAAAAAAAGAATATTTTAAGTCTCTGTTCTCAAGATATGAGGATCCTAGCATTCACCATCGTCCACAGTCAATCTGGCTACACACTTAGCGTTTCTAATGCAAGTGAGTCTCTCCATTAAAAAAAACCCCAAACATCTTACATTGTCTGCAAAAAGCCCTGCTATTAATCAACTACTCATCCAAATTAAGCTAGCGCATCACACATGAGCAGATCTCAGGATTAAAATCAATGCAACTTAAAAACATTGATCTGACATATATTTAGTATTAAAATCATTGGGTGGCATGGTAATGAGGGATATATACTAGTCATTCACATAAAGGACTACAAGTCATATTAGGTTTACACAACAAAATCCAATTTTCATCGTCACACACTTTTCATTTGATTATCTCCAAAATCAATGTCCGATCTCATGTGCAGTAGCTCTTATATCCACATTGAAAAGGACAATGCTTTTGCTTTCAAATTCTAGACCTTCATAACCTATTAGGTGTGACCACCATGTCAGCACAGACCCCTTTGTGGTCCCCAAGTGAGGTCTATTTGGTGCCTGCACACACACCCATGCCGAGATCGGTCTGGTGTAACATACCAATGCTGGACAGTGTCTACTAGCCAAAGAACCAACCTACTAAGACAGTGGAGACCCAGGCCTGAAAAGTCTAAGGATGCGTCAACTAGGGTTTGGGGAGTCAGATTGAGAGGAAGAGAGCAATCCTCCCCTTTCTATGGAATTTGCTCAAAGATCTTAAAAAGGAATAGTAATTGTGCATCAGACACTCATCTCTCTCAGTGCTTGGAGTAATAAGCCTGACTTTTCACCATACCCAGCAAGAGCTGAGCAAGAAACACATTTTCTAGATCACTCAGAGATGGGAGTCAGGGTTGATGTGTGGTGCAGGCTGCTAAAATGCAGTCCTAGGTTCTTGCTATTGATTTCCAGGCCTGTGATGTTCTTCGAGACTTTCCTAATAAGCAAAATAGTGACGAAAGAGATCACTTGTGGTTGCAATAAAAATAATGATCCTTTAGCCAAATTTTTCTATCTCTATGTCCACAAATTTTTCTATCTCTATGTCCAAATTTTTCTATCTCTATGTCCTTTCTATCCCTATGTCCTCTATATCCTACTGCCTTGGATACACTATGTGTGGACAAGTGGTTTGAGGTAGCGCCTCACTTTATAAGACCACCTGCATGATGCATAGCCCTAGAATAAAGATTATTCCCCTTCGGGGCAAAGGTTGGTCAGGGGTACACATGCTGCCTCATAAATTATTGGGTTTTCTATACTCAGGAGTCTTCAGCTTTGCCACAAACTGTGTGAACAGTATCCACTTGGCCATCCCTTGTCCCTTCGTGGGGGTTTGAGAGGAGAGATGTTGCTAGAGGGTGTTGGGCAGAAGAAAAAGGAAAAAAAGAGATCTAGAGGCCATGAATCTGATGTCAATTGTTACTCTTTGTCTCTGAAGCAAGGTTCTCATGTCTTTTACCTACACGGACAAAAGCAACAGCTAATGTTAATTTGCAAGTAGAAGTTCACCCATTTTGTCCCAAAAGCCATGCTTTAGTCTTTTTCACAGCTGTGTAGTAGTCCATTGAATAACTCTCCCATGATTTCTTTATCCATTCATTTGCTAAAGGACACTTAGGTAGGTTCTATGAATTGCCATCCCTAGACAGTGATACTATGTACATAGGTATACCTGAATCTTTTCATATTAGAGTTCTTAAGATGAATAGTTATTGCTGGATAATATGAAACTACTGTTTTTATTTTAAGAAATTGTCAAATAATTTCCAAGGGGATACACAACTTTTCCCTACCAACAATGGGTCAGAATAAAATCTCCTCCATATTAGTAGTCTTATCTTTGGGAAGAGTAAACCATCCTCCCAGGTAGCAAGGTAGGAGGAGGACTCTCCAAACCCCCTAAGGAAAAAAAAAGTAGGAGAATGTCTTATCCCAATATAGGCAGCTCTGATTCCCAGTATAGACAATTCTGAGGGCAGCCAATTCCACAAAAACACTAACAATTTCATTCATTGTATATTAGAAACATGTATATTATTTTGAGGCATAAGAATTCTTTTTTAATTCCCAGGAAAGTTAGAATAGTTGGTCATATGAATAAAATCAACACATTCAAAAAAACTAAGAATCTTTTTAAGCTCATTTTTAAAGAGGAAACTACAATGACATTAAAATATAAGATTTTATCGCCCAATACTAATTTCCACCCTGCCCACAAAGTATTAACCTTAAACTGAATTGTGTTCCTGTCATTGATCTCTTGTCAACCTTTTGCGTAAGAAAGAGGAATGTTTATAATTCCCTGGATCTCAAAAAAAAAAAAAAAATTTCTTTCAACACTTGGGTTTCCATTGTTCTGCTGTGTCATTTGGTTGAAGCAAAACTCACTGATATTGCTCCCAAAGAGATCTATTTCCCTTCCATTCCGAGTCTGCATGAATTTCACAGGTTTACTATACAGATTCTGCTGATGTGTATGGTTCTCCATGGTTAATTAACACTCTGCAACATTTAATTTTGCATTACATAAATACCAGTAAAGAGAGTGAAAAATAAAGCTAGATGCAAATTTTATGCTCATTGCAATGCACAAATTAGACCATAGAAAAATCCCTGGCTGGATTCAGAGTTTTCTTGTGCCAACTACTGCCTGAAAAAAAAATGTGAAATTATTTTTCGCCAATTCTACAGAGGTAAAAATGATCACATAAAATCCAGACTAAACAAAAACAAGTCAATGAGGCTGCTACACATAAAGCTTTCTACAAATGAAGGACTGTCAAAACATTTCAAAATGTCAGAAATTTAGAAATGCGCAGTATCTTAAAAAAAAAAAAAAAGCACCATGGTGGTATAAATTTGCGTTTCCATAAATTTCATACCAACCTCTCATCACACAAATATCTTTCTCAATTTCTATAACTGTATAGATAATGTTCATTTGCAGCATGCAAGCAGCCTGCAGTGTTAAGTCCCAAAGGTGGCCTACTTGAGCAATGTCTGGAGAAGATGGCCTAGAAGGACAAAGCCGTACACAAAAACAATCAACTCTGCACAAGAGAGCGTTCCAGAATCATTTTTAGACATGCATAAATTACAGATGCATTTATGTTAGCTAATCACTACTAATGAAGCTTGAACAGAGAACCCAAACTTCAATATTTAGCTACACTTTTGAAGTGCAGCATCTGAATTAAACTAATCCCATGGCTTGGAAAGCTTAGATAAGGCATTTCCACATTTTCTACATTTGATACAAACACTTGGGGGTGGATAATATGACCGTGTGTTGACCTTTAGACTAGAACAAACTGAAACACAAAGAGATATTAGAAATTCAAAATAAAATCTTATAAGGATAAAATTATATTAGCTCTGTCAATATCAATATGCCTGATTCTTAAAGTTCAAAACAAATGGGTAATTGTGACCACCATCTCTTTCTTCTTTTTTTTTCCTTCTCTAACATCAAATGATTTTAAGATTTAGAGGAAATTATGGTCTGTGAATCTTGAAAAAGAGACTGCAATGAAGTAGCATAGGCAGAGAAGCAGCCAAGAGAAGAAATCTGCTTTCACAATCTGGGTTGGTCTTTTGATGTGGCAAAGATTTGCTGCTACTTCCAGCTGGGGTCTTCACATGGGGTTTGAAGAGTTCCCAGTATGACTTCACGGGCCACAGCTGAGTGTGTTTCTGGCTCCAGCACATTTGACATCCGCCCAGACAATTCTGCCAATGCCATCATTTCACCTCTTTAGCAGAAATGCCAAATGCTCCATGACAGACTACAACGGCACCTTTGGCCACATCTATTTCATAATGAGCAAGGACTGTCTGCTTCTCAGCAGAGAAAATATTGCCGCAGTATCATTTCCCATGAATCATAGGTACCCAATCTAAGAACACGTTAGCCAGAAACCACTTGGGCAGTTCGGCGCTTTTGACAATAACCTCAACTTCCTCTGGGTCTGGTAAATATTTGTACCAAAGAATGAAATAGAGGCAGGAAAAATACTCAATAGTCATTTGAATCCAGCCAGAAAAGAAAAAAGAGCGCAGAGTTTGGCAAGCAGGGGTCTCTATTCAACACAGAAAGTTTAAAGCTATCTTTATCTAAAAATAAGCAGCTCTCACAATAATTCTATAAAAAACCAACATAGGGAGATGTATCACAAACATCAATGTTCTGTTGAGATGAATAGTTGAGTTTTTAAATACGACTCAGAACAACTCATGAAAGTTCTATGGCCGATACTGGTAGGAAACAGGAAAGTAACAGTCCATCAAAAAGGCTCATAAAACTGATGAGAAGTCAATTGTACACCCAGAAGAAATGATTTTGTTCAAGTCAACTCATTTACTACAGCTATCTTTCTCTTCAAGGAGGAGTTTCCAGATTCATTCAGCTACCAGTGAGCAAAGCATTTGTTTGTGGTCCAAGTCAAGGGCAGACTAGAAGCATTTTGGGAGCAGAAGACACAAACATGTGGAAAGGGCAGGAATGCAAATGATTCACTCTCCTATGGGTTGCCCTGGGAGGTGTTTAAAAATCCAGGGCATAAACTTGTTCCGTATTTTTCATAAGCCCAAGTGGAGATTCAGTAGCCACATCATGTAATACACAGAAACTCCAGCTTTCAAACTCTATGACTCCACATAGGAGAAGAGCAAAAGAAACACTCATGGCATTCCTAAGAGTAAGTCTACGTGTGATGTACAGCTCCACATACTTATCATTAATAAAACCATCAGATTGGTACAGTCCTTTGAAAATAGACACGTGATTGATGACAGTTATATATACAAGTAGATGATACATATATATATCATTTATATAAACATAGGAGTTTTGCCTTCTAAAGAGAAATAAACTCTATATATTAATTTATCTCATATTTGACTTGGGCCCATCCTATCAAGAGATTATTTAGTAGCATTATCTGGTAAAATGATGCCATTGTTCATGATTAAGGGGAAATGGAGTAACAAAAATTATCCACTCTTAAAGCAACACTCTAAGCATTGAAATCACACATGACTTTTATTTCTCCCAGCCTGGCATGACCAATGCCATAAAGAAGTAGTGACATCTTCCTAGAAAGGGGATAGGATCTTCCTTGGACAATGGTAAGACCCAGCATGATCATTATTAAGACTTTTAAAGACTTCTAGACTCTTTCAAAAGGTGGGAGAAAAAACATTAAATTCTGATTCATCCAAAAATTATGCACACTCCATGTCTGCAAAGATGTTAAAGAGGACATATAATGGTCAACAAAGCTAATATGCTCTAATCTAACAAGACACACGATTAAATGTAGATGCAACACAATCCAACAGGTCTATGGAAAGAGATAGGAAGAACACCCAAGTGTGGGGGCTGGGTGGGAATATCCCCAGGGGAAGGAAGGCTTCTAGTATTGACTCCAGAAAGTCAAGTGGATGGAGAAGAAAAGAAACTGCAGGAGAACTAGGAGGAAAAAGCATAAGACAAAAAAAAAAATCATTCACTAGAAGCACAAGTAGTTTAGGGTGGAAAAGAATTTTTGGAGTGTTTCTTAGGCCAACGCAAAGGCACATCCTTTCCAGATCCATAAGCGCACGTGTCGGTGGACCCTAGCATTGAAGTCAGTGTTGGGTCTATCTCTGCAACTAAGAATTCATAGAGAATGGCCCACTTTTTTTAACTGTAGACTTTTTAGGTCAAGAATTTTTTTAAAAAAGAATAAAACTCTCCTTTTCATATTAAAATATATGTATACATTGGAATTAAGGCAGGAACAGATTGGTCAATGGCACAGTATGCATAGAGTCTGGGAGTAATCTCAAAACTCTTCAAAGTTAATTGATCTTAAAGAAGCCACTGCAAATCACTGCAATGTAATGCGGTTGACTCAAGAACAACTCATCTCCACATAGCTCTCCTCCCAGACCTTTGCTACTAGTCCCTGATGTGTTGAATTTTCTCCCACTTAGCAGGATGTTTCTGTTTCCACTATTGTTTCTTTTCTGTACAGAAGCAGCTTAGCCTCATGTCCCAGGTGTTTATCTTCTCCTTTGTCTTTCTTCTCCACCCTCAACACGCTTACTCCTTTCTCCAGCAAAGCTGAGCGCAAATTCAGTAAAAATGGACATCGTGATAGGAGTCACGAGGCCCAGTGTCAGGTTGTCTTGCATAGTGTGAGCCTGCTAGGGATGCAACGCATTCTTTTTTCAAAAGGAAAGACACACAGCACTTGTCAATCATGTCCCTTCATCAGTAGAAAAGAGCTCTCCCTGTAACCCTGCATCAGTTCTCTCACATATCAATGATTCCTTTATTATTAAACAGCAACAATCACAGCAACGTGTTGATACTTAGAGGTGCTAGTACCTGATCAGTAAACACAGTAAGATGTTGTTGATTAAGTTTAGCCTTCGTTCGCTGATCTAAGGTGAAATCCTATACCCCCAAAATGATCTTTTCTGTAACTGGTTCTTTTTAAAAATATTGAGACAGATATGTATCTTGCTAATAAGTTCCACAAACAAACAAAAATTACAATTTAACAAAATTTTTTAAATTATTATTTCTGCCAAAGTGATAAAAAGGGAAATATAAAAGACAGTGAACTTTCACAGGGCTGATGTTAAGTCTTTAGGAAGTAATGTTTACCCATCACTTTATCACCTGTGAACCATCTTAATCTTCTGCGCCCTCCCCCTTTTTCAACTCAAACCCCCCTCACCCCCCCCTGTCCTTTTTGGTCTATATTTCAGTTCTATTGAAACCTTGGGGAAGAAAATGATGTAATTTATTTATATATACATATAGAGAGAGAGAGATGTGCAATCAATAAAAAAAGAAATATTGTTTAGCAACTAATGGGTTTTAGTTGCTCTTTAAGGAGGTAATTTGGGATAACAGAATATCATCTACAAGACTCCCAACTAGTTTCCAAACAGACATGCTAAATATAAATAAACAAAATGCATGTGGTTGTCATATACTCCTGTCACCAACACAGATACCAAGCACCCCACTGACACACTACTTTGCCCAACTGATTGTTTTATTTCTTAAAAACATAATAGTTTCAGTGTTTTCTTCCTCAGTAAACACTGGGTGATATCTGGTTCAGTGCTTTTCACCACAGAATCATGCTGAAGAAAGGCCAACGGAATAGGTTTGATCTATTATTTTTACCTGTTTCTTGGCAATTTCTATGACCTCTTGCAGCAACAAGCATGTCTAATGCAAGTAATTCTTTTTTGACTGTGCAATCGACCTCTCATTGTGAGGTTATTGGCCTCCTTTGATAACCTCACTTTTTTAAGAACGTCTCCTTACATTTGGATTCCGCTTCTATTTAGGTAGAAAAGAGTTTGCTCTAAATCTCCCACCTTCAAAGAATATGTTTACAAACTTCAAGTGCAGTTTTAAAATGAGGGAGAAAATTCTGTAAAGATGTTGTTTCAGTGACACCATTCAACTCAGCCTGCTCAGACGAAGCAACCAGATGGGACATCTCGTCTCACATCACTGTCCCAGTAGATATCACATATGCAAATAGCACAGTAATAAGATCTCTTTCATATACTGTAGAATTGTATATTTTGATCCTGCTCAGATCCTTTTAGTGTCCATAAAAGGTGAACCCTATTAAATATTCCTATGACCTCAGGGTATACAATGATGCTAAAAATATACAATTGTGCGATCAAATAAAAAATTAAACATAAATAAATAAATTCCTATGTAAGAAGTCCTATCATTTTAAGCATCACACTAAAAGCAGAAAGAACGCTACAAAGTATCACTTAGGTACAAACATTTGTATTCTCAAGAAAATAAAAACTCAAGATTTTAGGATTAAGAAATGAAGGTTAATTTCTGAATGATGAGTGCTTAAGACTCAAATCTATTCAGTGCACAGAATCACAGAATCAAGAGTTTCTGTGAACTTAAGTCTATTCTGATTAATTACATAATGTCCATTGGTGGGAAGTCCTCGATGTAATAATACTTCCTCTATAACAAGTTCACCTTCAAGTTCAACTCCAGAAGAACGGGTTCATATTTTGAAATCTACATGCTGGGTGTGGGGACTACAGCTGTGCTTACTCCTAGGAAGTGCTAAGCTCTGATGACATCAAATGGTCCCGTGTTCTCCATCACACATACACCCCAACCAGATGGCCCTGCTGCATCAGGTGGTTTTAAAATTTTTTATCAAAGTGCCTATGTTCAAGATTTGACAAGCAAGCAGCTCAGAAGGATCTACAATAAAAAAAAAAGACCTCTGCCCTACAATCCATGCTTTTCTTTACATCTCACCAGTTCCTTCCAGCTGTTATGGAAATCTGTAGCACAGCAATAAGAATCGTGCAAGGAGGGCACAGCCAGGGGTAAATGAATATACCTACTTAGAGTAGTGTCACTATCAACGTCTACACTGCACAAGCACAATCTGTGATGATGACTTCCATTCTTTTATCAGGACCCAAACATTCAGTTCCACAGTGATTCTACTGTCAGAACAAGAATGAAATTGTTGCCTAAAGGTTAACTCTGAACTCAGAATGCAGGAGAACTATTTTATTATAACTGCGGGCGAACTGTTTACTTCTCCAGCCCATTGACATATATTTACTGAGTTCGTACTATGAGCAAAATACTCTTCTAGGGGCTACAGGTAGTGTGTGAAGGAGACTAATCTAGCACTTACATCTTAGTAAGAAAGAAACAGTATTATAAGAAAACAAAACAGTGGTGTTTTGGCTCCCCTATCAAGTCTCATTATTTTTGAAGGAAAATAATCAAAGAATATTCCCTTCTTTTTAACAGTCCGTGGTTGCTCAAAATGAGTCAACATTTCAGTTTGTTTTATATTCCTCTTTATAATTTTTCCTATATATTTTCCTTATTTTGTTCTGAGAAAATCATTTTTTTTCACCTTATTGCTAATTTATCCTTTTTCCCTAATGAAATGGGATTCATTTCTTTCTGTTAATGAAAGCTCTACTTTCTTGAAGCCCCCAAATCTCTCAGTCTAATTGGGGATAGGAACTTCATATATGAAACATTATTTTCTTATCAATTTTTTAAAACTCCAAACATAATTATTACGGTCTATTTCTTCATCATATTCTCAAATATTTCTCCTGCCGTTGATTGTACTCTGTAATAGACTGAATCCATCATTTTCCTGAAATGCTCCCTCATGAAACCCAATTCGCTCCTCTCCATACAGTCTCCCTGAGAGTGCTCCAAAAATGCCATCTTGTGATTTTCCTTTACTGCTCCCTTGGATGCACTGGATTTTTGAAACCTATAATTAAAAAAAAAAAATTCCACCCTCTTTTTGCCTCTGTGCATTGTCAAGCAGCTTTCCAAGAAAGAGTCCATGTCTGAAAATGACTTTATCCTAGCTTCCTGATTGATAATTAATCAGGATATAGAATGCTTAGACGAAGAAGCTTTTCTTTCAGATTTGAAAGTCAATGTTTCATTACCTTCTAGAAACCAGTGTGCTGATGAGCAGGTTGGGGAAAATTAGATATTCTCTTCTTTTGTGTAAGAAATTTAATTCTCTGTAGATTTGGTGTCCTAAAATTTTTAAATGATGTTACTCTACTCAGTGTTGAGTCTTTTCAATGTAAAAATTTGTGACAATTTTTAACTCTGGGAAACATTCTTATCATATTTAATATTATTCCTGTCAATGTTTATCACTTATTAATTCATGAAATACCTAGTAGTTGAACACTAGACACACTTTTAGATTCAATTTTATGTCTCTTAGCTTTGTCTCACATTTCCTGACTCATGTCATTTTTCCTCTACAATCTTACAGAATTCTTAAAATTTGACTTTCAGCTCTTCCATTGTAAATCAGTAATAATAATTTTTATTTTCAGGAGTTCTTTCTCATTCTGATTATTCACTTTTATAGCATCTTGTTTCTGTTTTATGGGTATAATATCTCAGATCTTCCTGAGGAAACCAATTAATTTTTTTTCACAAGTTCTAAACCCTAAATCCTCTGCTTCTTAGGGGTCAGTTTTCTCATGTTTATAAGTCTTTCCCACATTGGTTAAAGACTTTCCTCAGTGATGCTTCCATTCTGCTTTATTGTTATTCATAGCAGAGTCTGTATTCCAAGGGAAACCTTGTCAACTGGAAAACTCCACATTAGGGCAAGCTAGTGAAGAGCCAGCATTGAGCCAATGTTCCCTCAAGTACCAGTGGAAATTTCTACAACAGAGACTGTTAATTTTTTTAGTTCCCCCATATCCTGAAAAATAATGCCTTCAATTTCTTTAAAGTACACTCTATTTTTTTTTAATCAATTTAGTAATAAGCGAAGGAGAAAATCTTGGGGGAAGAGGTATGAAGAGATTAATTAATCCACTTCATGATGATTGGTTTATAGTTTATTCCTTCCTTCTTCCCAAGCACTTCTCATAGTCTCCCAGATTGTAGTCTTACCAATTTTCTTTGGTCAAATGTCTCCTGTGTATCTTCACCACACTGATCAGCCAACATCCTTCCATCATATGTCAGCTAGAACATATGTGATTTGGCCTCCCATCATGCGGAGGTGTGGGGTCCCCTCTTGGTTTCTGTCACAAGGAAAATTGGCTCCAAAGAGAGCCTCAAAGACCAAAAGATGATAGAAAACAACTTCAGTCTGAAGAACGTTTTCCAGTACAACTGCACTCTCCTCACTTGTCCGCCCAAGTCCTAAAACAATCCACCCTCTCATAAAACCGAGGGGGAAATTCTATTTCTGCTTTTGTCTGGTTTTGTCTATTTATCTAAAGCAAAAGAGAAAATTGATCCTTGACATTTTTGACTACCCAAAAATGACTCAGATGGGTGACATAATTGATCCCACAGCTAGAATCCTATTATTTTGCAAATCACCCTGCCACTCCCCACCCCTGCCCCATTAAGTTGTTGGAGTGGCAGCTCAAATTCTGGGCAACCAGATAATTCTGCAACCTCTGCCCATGTGTCTAGATTAAGGCTAAATGTTACCGTGCGCCTGTTCTGAGCCAGACAACACTCCAGGCATTTTACATCTTAATCAATCCTCACACAACCCTACAAGTAAGAGTGCTTTTCACAAGCACACCTCACAGGTATTGGGGGTGTGGCTCCTGACTGCCACAGATACTGCAAGAGAACAGGTCATTCACCTTTTGTTTTCTCAGTGCAGGAAAGAGCTGCATTCACACTCTGCAAATGCGGGAGAGGAGTGTGTCTACCAAAATGCACACCCTTAATTAAATGTGACATAGAGACACAAAGTAAGTTCCCACCGCTGAAAAAGCAGCACCAGTAGACTTGCTCTACACAAATAGCCACAAACTTTCTATCTGGGAAAAAAATGCAAGATCTGTGGAGGGCAATGAAGTAGATATGCAATAAACTGAGTCATGGTCCTATTCCCAGCTTATATCTCACAGAAAACCAAGGCATAGACAGGATTAGTTGCTTGCCCAGGATGATAGCACTGCTAAGCTTCAGGCTGTGACCTGAACACACAAGTCTTGAATGCAGTCTTCTTTCCTTAGCCTCATGTGTGCTGTCTCCTGATTGTGATTTACAATGAATTGCTTTGAATTATATTAAAAACCACAAAGCCTATGTCCCTTTAATAGTATATTTCCACAAGACACATGCAACCACAGATTGTGTTAAAAATGCTTCTTGCTATAATTTAAGAGATGACCTCACTGGGTCAAATAAAATAGCTCCAATTTTTTCTGCTGAGAAATATAGATATTATCTGGCCGGATCTTAATACGTTTTCTATGGGTGTTATTGCATGTTTCTCATAAATAAAGAGGACTAGGGCCATGTGGTAACAGAGCCAGAACCAGAACAAGCAGGCTGCTACCACCTAAACTCAGACAAAAGTTTTGGTGGAAGGTCTCTAAAAGTCACACATTGCATAATATGTTAAAGCAGGAAGTTCTTCGTGATTCTGGACCACCTGACAGCACGGATGATTGTCAATGTTTGTGAGAAGTTTCATTAAAATTACCTATTGCTCTGGAACACTTGTGTGGTCTTTCAATGGCATTAACATTGTTCTATAAAAGTGGTGTTCCTTATAAGCCAAGTCCTCTGTTTCAAAGATGTGAATAATATTGGAAGGCCGAGCAGTTACTCCATGAATGAGTTAGAGTATTAGACAGGAGAGAGAGAGAGAAAGGGAAAATGTATTGGGAAGTTACAAGATCTGTTAGGGACTCTGGTTCCATCCCAACTGAGTTAGCTATGCAGCCTCATCTCATCCTTCTGAATTTTGTCTATCAAATGAAAACGTTACATGCAAATACTCAGCATGATGAAGTCACCATCTGAGATCTTTGTCCAAATCTGATTAAAATTCATGCAGATGATAAACCTACACAAAATGCACTTGTTTCATATATGGAAGGTGGTTTAGCAAGGAAGTCAAACCATTATACAATAAATCGAGTATATTAAGACACAAGAACTAGTTTGAACTGCAAACAGACATCAGTCCCTGGACACCATGGAATATATATTGAATGAATGAACAAGTGGCAAGAAATACATGTTTAGAGCAGTGAAACTCTTAAAAGATGAATGTTGGTGACATTTTTAAAGAGTAAAAAGTCATGACATCATAACAGAGTGCCCCCCAGCGAATTCACTGTTAAAAGTGTTACTCCTTGCTAAGACAGGCTGGAGAGTTCCAATAACATTTGTCTATGCCTCTGACTGTCAAAGGAATTTGTTGTGCATTTACACAAGCAAGAAAGAAAAATTAGAAGAGAGACCAGTCCTCATGCTTTTTAACATGAGAACTATACCCAGTAGAGTTACTGGAAAAACAAAAGTTCCCTTTAAATAATATAAGCACCTTTCATCAGCTGTATTGAGCTGTCAATAGCAGTTCTGTTTTCCCCAGCATATCATGAACTGACTCTAGCAAGAAAGATACTGAACAAGAAAAGGCAAAGGTCTCATCTAGCACAATAAATCTACCTTTCCATTCAGACATTACCTTCATTTCTGAAAACAGAAGCTGATCATTCCTACCAGACCTGTTTGGATCACTTGTTTCCACTGGCAGAGAGTCTCAAAGACTCAGAGTTGTCAAATCCTCTGAATTTAATTCAAGAATTAAGGATCCCCAGGTGTGCACACCCACTCTGTGATGGGGATATGGGAGAGATGGGGGGGGGGTGGAAATGAGAAAGAAGTGACAGCACTTTCCATGCCTTCAGAATATATAAAAACTTTAGGGCAATGAAGCCAAAATCTTAATTTCAATTTGAAACCTGCTGAAGAGCTTCGAGGGATTGTTGTGTATCAAATAATGACACTCAGACAACAAGGATATAAAATGGACTGGGATTAGAGGGAGGTTTGGGGATTTACCTAAAAAGAAAGGCACAGAAATTCAAATCAGGCCACAAAGATAGTTTGTTTGTCCATCAAGACAAACAGTCTAGTCACAGAGACAAACTAGCATTATTTGGTGAAGAAAAAGGACATTGAATCTAGAATTCTTCCAATTAACTTTTCTTATAATCTATGCAGAGAATGAATCAAGGGGCTAAAAACACATAACCAGGAAGATAAAACATGAAAAAAAAATATTGCTGTACAAACTGAAGTGTGATCAGTACATAACACAAAAGGGATGTTCAGGCCTCACAAAAGTGAAGTCAGGTTAATCCTATCTAGGGATCAGACAGATCACCCAGAAAAAGCTTAAGAAGAATGAGGGGAAGATTGGCGGAAAACCATGGATCTTGGTAGAGTTGATAAAGTCAAGACCTGGTAAGATTAGAGTTATGTGGAGTCATCTATAATACTTCCTGGCACTTTTCAGAACTAATCTTGAAGTCTGGATGAACTTGACCTCCATTCAGTTGTGATTGGAGAGTGAGGGTACTCCAAGGAACCATTTGACAGCTAAGCTTGAAGTGGAGGCAGCCACATGTCAACAGGGCAGGGAGCTGAGACAATCACTGTCATCGTAAGGGTTGTCTATGGAACAAAATAATTAGACAAAAGCACCTGGGCAGAGTAGCATGTTGCTGGATTCCTGTAGTAAAGCCCCATAGAGTGGATGATTTAAACAACAAAAAAATGGTCTTCCTAAAAACGTGAAATCTGGAAGTCTGAGATCAATTTACCAGTAGAGATGGTTTCTTTTGAGAAGTCTCTCTTTGCTGGAAGAGGATCTCCCTGTTTCTCCCTGGACATTCACATCATCTTCTCTCCATGCATGTGTGTCCAAATGTTCTCTTCTTACAAGGACACCAGTCTTATTGAATTAAGGACAAATCTAAGGATCTCATTTGAATTTAATCACCTCTTTAAAGTGTCTATCAAATACAGTCACATTCTGAGGTAACTGGGATTAAGAATTTAATATATAAATGAATGGAAGGGAAACAACTCAGTTCATATAGGTGGTAATCACAGGATTCTTCTGAAAATACATCAGGTCACCAATCTCCTACTCAAAATTAGTCTAGAGTCATACCTGTCTGAC
The DNA here is from genome assembly GCA_004024945.1 of Uropsilus gracilis. Classification (NCBI taxonomy): domain Eukaryota; kingdom Metazoa; phylum Chordata; class Mammalia; order Eulipotyphla; family Talpidae; genus Uropsilus; species Uropsilus gracilis. The sequence goes on from PVHY01015295.1 coordinate 23,910, forward strand.
CTTAAAAATATATAGCAATACTCGGGGGTTGGGGGGAGTAGGGAGGCCTATTGCTTGCTTTTTGACCCTGAAATTTTCTAGAGGCAAATATATAAGATAGTCAATTATAAAAAACAAAACAAACAAAAACCAAAACACAGTATTCTCATCTGATGGGTCAATTCCCAAGCCCTGAGGCTGCTTATTCTAGCTTCTTCCTTGTTTGGTTTTTCCCCTTCTGCCATTTTTTTCTTTACCTAACATCACACTATGACAGTATACAAGTTTCAGGTGCTCCTTGTTGAGAATCAACACATGCACATTCTCTGTGAAGTTTACCACGAAGAGTCCAGATCTGCCCTCAGCACTTCATTGGAGAGTACCACCATGCATAAATGTCACAATGAGGGAACAAGAGAGGAACAGACAGTAGGCTGTTTGGACCATGCTCTTCTTTGTGTAGACAGGGGACCCGGTCAGAAACCAGAACATTGAGGGAAACTTGGTTACCGATGTTCTCACCAGGATGGAGAACTTTATTATCTCAATTATTTTCCCTCCAATAAAAACCCAGAACACAGAAGCCATGAAAAACGAATTTGTTTTTAAAGAACAAATTTAAATTGTCTATGGTTTTGGCTTGTTCCCAGCTTCGTTTTTCTTGCTATGTATTGGCCAAAAAGGCGTACTTAGGCTTTAAAGTCAAAATGAGGAGGAAAAATTGTCATGCACTATTCACTTACCATTTTCAATATTTTAAAAAGAGCTTAAAGACCTTTTATTTTACACAATTGCCAGTAATTGTCTTTATAGTTTTATTGGTATTAATTTCATCCAGCTCATTTAGAATGTCAAGCCGCATATGCAACATAGTAATAAAGTTATTATTACTGCATGGAGATATAATTATAAGTAATTTTGAGTCCCTCGTTTTTGTCCTCTCACTTTCTTCTCATTTCTGCCCACGTTTTATAAGAATGAAGATGAGTTTGCTGACCTTTCGCTAAAGAACATTTAGTATGAAGAAACTGATGATTTCCTCCTGATTGAGGCCTGTGAGACTTTTATTTTCTGGCTCCATTAGCTTTTTCAGAGTCAGCCTGATTATAATATTACTGCATCACAAATAAATGTCTAAATTCGGAGGAGAATGCAAATGCTACAAAACAGTAAATAATTCAAATAATACGGAGCTCCTTTTATCCAGTGAACCATAATTCAATACAGACTTTTTTCTTACCTTCATATACTAGAGAAGGTATCATTTAAAAGGGAAGTGGAAAAATAAAATTTCTCACTATTTGTTAAAAGTGCAATATAATACAATAGATATAAGATATAATACAACATTAGATATAATACAACAAAGTTTCTCAGTATTAGGTCAGCAATTTTAAAGATGAGGTAAATGTACTCTATGACCATTCAGGCAATTTGCATATTTCTGCAGGCTTCATTAGTCATAATTTTGAAGGACTTTGTGAATCTATTAATTCCTACATTAGGGAGCACACCAGCTGGCCCAAGGTAGAAGGAAGGTATCATTTTGGCAAATATGATGCTTTCAGATGAAAAGGAGAAAGAGCAAAAAAGAGATGGAAAGTTCTCACCTACTTTCACGGGCTGGTGAGGAACCAGATACCACTCCCTCCTAGGTAATGAGATTGGAATCTAGAATCTGGAATCTGCATAGTGTAAAAAATCACACTCATTTCAAAGTTGATAGCTGTGGGGGGGATGAGGTGAGAGCAGTAGAATGTACCTTCAAGTGATAACCATTTTATCTGGGAAAAGACACAGGTGTGTACCAGTGAGCTATGCAAATACTAAAGAACATATTGCTCAGTGAGATGTTAGGGCCTGAGGAACTAAGTTGGTCTGCAAGAGGCATTTATGTAATAGGCAAGAGTTACATCTCTGAACAGTCTTCTATTTAGAGAAATGATGCTTGCCAACCCTTGCTTATTCTTGTGGGCAAGTGTCTATTTTATCCAAGCTGTTTGCTCCCAGGTAAGCTGGGCCTGAGAACATTCAGATGGTGAGAGATCTCTGAATAGAAATTGGACTGAATTTGACAAAGCTTAACCTAGAAGTCCAACACATGGCGTTATGTAAAAATGCAATCCATGCACAGATGCTGAGAAATGTCTACAGGAAAGGTCCTGTCCTTAGTTTTGGGCATTTTTTTAAGTAATACAAGTTTATAGAACTGTATATGATTTAGAGGTATAGGATCGCCCACTTCAGGTGCATGTTGCCACAACACACCCAACACCGAAACACCCATAGTCCACCACAGTCAACTGGGGCCCTTCTCATTTTCCTGTTCTCCCCACCCCATGTAGCCTCCATTCTACAGGATGATTTCTAGGGTTTCTTTTAGTTTCATCCAAAGATTTTTCACCTAAAATAAGTGACACCGTATTTCTCCTAGTATTAGTATCAGTGGTATTATTCTTTCTCCTTCTGAATTATTTTGTGTAGTATAATCCCACCATTCCATCTGTATTGTGCCAAATGGCAAGAGTTACCTTTTTATAGTTGTGTAGTATTTCATTGTGTATACATACCACATCATCTAAATCTACTCATTTTGTCCTTGGATACTTAGGGTGGAGAGAAACTGCTGCATAATAATGTATATCTATTGCTAATATTTTGGAATATTTCCATTCTATTTTCCATAAGGGCTGGATCGTCTATAGTTCCACCAACAGAAGCAGAAGTGAGGAAGAAGATGTAAGGAAGAGATTTAGGACTAGAGAACTACAATTCCTGGCTTATGGGGAAAAAAGGCTTAAAACCACACCCCTGGGAGCAGAGAGTGGGAGCTAAAGGAATTTGTCATTCCCACTCTTACTCATCCTAGAGAGAAACAGTGAGACTTGGAGGATGGTACAGAACTGGGAAGAAGGGAACATCTTCCTTCTCTTTGTGCTTTTTATCTTAGCCCAGGTTCCCAAAGGTTCTACCTCAAGGGTAGTCATAAACAGAAAATATGCCCCTGCTGCATGGAGGCAGGCAAGAGGCTGGCTAAACAGCAGCCTGTGAACAAGCAAGGCAATATCATAGGACGGAGCAGAGAAGCAACTTGAGCTGGAACAGCTAAATGGACCTGTTACCTTGAGAGAGTGGTGGCCAGTCAGAAGTGGGAATAGAATGACACCTCCTCTGGGCCATGGTGGCACTTGCACTGTAGGAAATGACTTGTAGTCTAAGGTGGTAGAGGGAAAAGTGGGGATGCAGGAAAGATGCACAGAAAGCAACGGTAGAAGCAAGAGTGCAGAGCCAACTCACGGAAGTGCTAATGGCCGTTGTGAGACTATAACCCAAGGACTCTGTCAGCACTCTGTCCTGGAGGAAAGACCCATCAGAGGCTCATGGTGACATGACCCTGGGGAAACAGGTAAAGGAGCAAATCCAGAAGACATAGAGTTGACCTATGATTAATTTTCTAAGCAAAGAGGGCGGTATGGTTTTACCAGTTAAATATGACATCACTTGTATTCCCCACACTGTTGCAACCTGGGAGACATCTGCCATACTCTTAAAATAAATAACTCCCATAAACCCAGAAAACTAGGGTTATTCTAATTCCATAAATGGAAAATTGAAAGACTGTAAGATTTCCTGAAACTAAAAAAGGTAATACCCCAAATGAGAGTCCACGGCTGCTAACATCCGCGGCTTTGCTAAGACACTAGCTGAAGTGTAGTTTCAGTGAAACACAGCAGGCATACTCCATCAAATCATGAAAGCACAGTGATCAAAGTCAATTTGGATTTCATGAATGAGCACCTCTATTTTACCATGCCTTTCTGTCTGGGTTTATTATCTATTAAGGGGTTTAAATCTAAAAGAGAAAAATATTTCTGTGAAATCCAGTAACACACAGTGGTTAACCACAGCTGAATTTTATAAACTATGATTTGTCAAATAATTCATGCTTTTTTCCTCAAACATAAGCCTTTGCATCACTCTGACAGCATAAAAAAGAGCTTACATAGTTCCTATAATTTTCCACTGAAACTAAAGCATATCTGCTTTCTCTGACTTCTTAGGGGGGTAGGAATTTAAGCTCCCAAACCACTTTGTGATAGAAAAATATAAAGTCTTAGAGCTAAAGCGAGTAGCAATATCATTTCCCTGGACTTCAAATAATACCTCCTATGTACCAGTTCAGCCTAGTAGAGAAAACTTGGACACAGCTAAGAGTTTAAAGTATACAGGGAAGAAAGCAATAGTCAAGAAAACAATTACTGAAGAGCAAATTCTCAATCTGTTAAATGTGCATAAATTAATCTGCTAAAATTACTTACAATCTCTCATTTTGCCCTTAAAATCAATAAAATTGACAGTGTCATCACGGGGCCAAGTTCTCTGTCAGGATCATACAGCTGAGTGGTAGAGTTGGTATTTAAAGCAGATGTCTCTAACTTCAACACCAAAGTTCTTCTAGTAAGTATCATGCTCCTTTCCAGCTTTTAACCATTGTTTCTCTCAGAAAATTTCTCTTCTACTCTAATCTCAATCTCATTCATGGTCATTTAATCCTATTTACTGAAAATCTGCTCTTGTAAGTTCTGAAACAGCTGGTCACTGTCCTTGGTTTAAGAACTCGCTCACATACAGTACTCAGAGACAATTAAATCTCCCATCAGCGATTTCTTCTTTTGGCTGAATAAGTCCTTTTCAATGTTTCCTTAAAAAGATCTCTGTATCTTTAAATATCTTACAGCATTCCCCTATCGTTCACTTTTACAGCTGGAATGCACGTGATTTTCTAGTCACTTCCAATTCCAAGGTCTAAGCCTCCCCCACGTCTATCATGTTTTCTTCAACCACCTTCTCGTCAATGCTTAAGCAGTCTGGTTCTCTGTGGAGCATTTTGGCATTGCGTGTCATTATGTTTTCTGTAATCATTTTCTCCAATTTGCAAAGATGTTGTTTTTCTTCCTAAGGATTTGCTATCCTGCTAAAATCCTTAGACTTTTCTATTTTGATGTATGGTCCTACTTGAGCAGCGCTACTATTGGCTAATTTGTGCTGCTCCCAGTAATCCACACACTGAAGCCCTGATTTCAGTTCCTTGAAAGGAGACTGTGTTTGCAGAGGGCCTTTCAAGGTACTTCAGTTCAAATATGGTCACTGGGCTAGGTCCTAGTCCAGTGTGGCTGAGGTCTTAGGATAGAGGGAGATTAGGACACAGATATTCAGAGAGTTAAGACCCAAGAGAACAGGGAATAGTCATCTGCAGAATAAGGAAAGGGACCCAAAAGAGACCCATCTGCCAGGACTGGTTTCAGATTTCAAGCCTCCAGAATGGTGAGACATTCCACTTCTGTGGTTTAAATCAGATCTGATACTTATGGAGGCTCTAGAAAAGGAATACAGCTCATATAATATGTCTCATACATGTATCAATATCAAGTTGAAATAAAAATAAATTAAAATATGAAATAAATAAAAATTAAGTAATTAATTAATTAAATAAAAAATAAATAAATAATATGAAATAAATAAAAAATATGAAAATAAAAAGAGCTTATTATCATTTCTGTGGAGTTCACACCCCAAGATGTGTCAGCACAATCTATCCATGCATAAACATCAGTCAACCTTAAAGTGGGAGGCGTTCTATAAAATAACTGGCCAATACTCTTCAAAGTCCCAAATCTCAGAGTCAACAAACGCTCCAAAGTTATGACAAAATGGCAGGAGGCAACTAAGGATGTACAGCCAATAACTGCAGTGTGGGATCCCAGTTGGGATTCTGGAACAAAAAAAAGCATTGGTAGAAAACTGGTGGATTGGCAATAAAATCTATTCTTTAACTGATACATTGAACTGATGTTGATGTCTTAGTTTTGATCATGGTATTATTTTTATGCAAAATGTGAACATTAGGGAAAGCTGGGCAAGAGGTATGTTGAAACTCAGTTCTATTGCCATATTTCTGCAATATTAAAGTTGTTTCAAATTAAAAAGTAAAATAATAAATGCATGTAATAAATATAATAATATATCTTAATTATATATTATAAAACCTATGTTATAACTATATATTGTAAAATAATGGATATCATAAATAATAAAATCAGTAAAATTAATGAGCCAGAAATCTCCACCGAGAAAGAAGTAACATACATAATCACTGAAGTATCCTTTCTATTAAAGACACTCTATTAAAGAAAAGGAGAAAAGAGCTACTGTTTATTAAGATGCAGTGACTGAGATACATGGGCACTTACTCCTCACAACCACACAGACATCTGCAAAAAATGACAACTGATGAAATAGAAGCTAAAAAATACTTAAGCAATTCATCCAAGTTTACATAACAAGCAAGAAAGCCAAAGTTCACACTCAAGTCTATTTCAATCCAATGCACCAAGCTTGTTCTACTGAGCTATCATTTGATAAAATGACCTATTCTAACTTTGGGGTTGTCAAACTGAGACACACATTGGAATCCCTCCCACCTCCAAGGAGCTTTAAAAAGGCTTGTGGTTCACATCTCAACCCAAGAGACTCCAAGGTTACTATTTTGGGTCAGAAGACTTACAAACTTTTCTCCCAGATAATTCAACCAGCAGAGAACAACATTACCAAGTTAATAATGTTAAGGTCATACAGAATCGAACTAAAACATTCCCCAATACAGATGTGTATCATTTGTTAGGGATGGGCACAGATCCAGAAAATCCATCATTTAATTTGTGCATTAAGTTCTTCATGGGAGCAGGAAGAGGAGCAGAAATGGAGAACAGCAGAAATTCATTGAAAGACTTAGGGAGAACAGCGACCAGATTTAGAACAGCTGTTATCACCTAACTGCGTACAGTGCCAAGAATTTAAAGGCAGTTGACTTAAAAGACAGATCTCAAAATTCTTCTGAATAGAGAAAGTAGCAATGTTTTGACTCATAGAAATCAAATGACTTACTGTCTTTGATTTTAATTTCCTCTGGTCCCTTTCAAATGGCAAAGGGAAATGATCCAGCTATGTAAAACTAATTGGAAATAAACATTTTCCTACTTTTGACTGGAATTAAAGTTGGGAAACATGGAATAGCTTCAAGGTGAGGATTGAAAGAGAAAGCACTATCAAGAAGGAGGCAATGAGGGTGTTAGGAAATCATTCCGTTTGCTGAATTGTCAGCCATGCAAGCATTTATAGACAATTACAACCCTAGAAAACAAATAAAAAGTGTGTAAGTAGGCACTTTGATACTTCTTTCTAATTATAAGGTTTACGATCTGGATGCTAAAAACACAAATAGAGGCAACGCGAACAATAGTAACCCTGAAATGAGGTCATGAAGCTTATTAGCTTTACATAATTACACAGCTGTGACAGGTTGAAGGGACCCTGGCTAGAAGTCAGTTCCTCTCCTCTTTGCTAGAGGGTCTGACAGCAAAGGTCCCGTCGTTTTATTTTAATTTGTAAATTCTATTTCTTTTTTAAAGAACGTAGTCTTACAAGTTTCAGGTGGGCATTGCTGAGAATCAACACGTGGAAATACTAAGTTGAGGGCATCACTAAAGTTCAATTATCTACGCCTCCATACCATTGTCCCTTTGTTCTCGTTCCCTTTTCCTTTCTCTCTCTCATTGACTCACATGAACTGCCCATACCTGACCTAAGGTGATTCTACATTTTGGATTACAATACAAAAATCTCCTTCATCTCCTTGGGTTTCTCAAGGACACAGAGTCATTTTTCTAGAGCCTCTGAAATAGCTCACAGTAACGACCATAGACCATCGAGCATGCTTAGTAAAGGCACATGCACTAAATGACAGAAACTCACCAACCTAAAGCCAATACAGAATCAAGTAAGTACTTCTAATATTTAATTGTTCAGGTACAGCTAAGTCTATAGAAATGTCATTCAAAACAGCTGAAAGGTAAGAATCCAGGTATACATGGACAGATGACTAGATGGACAAAATGGCAGAAATAAAAAGGAATATTAGTCTAAAAATAAAAGGAAAAGCTGACACATGCTACAATATAGATGAACTTGGAGAATATTATGCTAAGTAAACAAAACCAGCTAACTGAAACAAAGGACAGATATGCTATCATTTCAGCCATGTGGTATACCTAGGGTAATCAAACCCACAGAGATAGAAAGTAGAATGGTGATTGTGATATGAATTGAGAAGAAGGGACATTATTACTATTTAATGGCTTTAGTTTCACAAGATGAAAATAAGTCTGAAGGATGGAAGGTAGTGCTGGCTACACAGGTATGTGAATATACTTAATACTGCTTATCTGTACACTTAAAAAGTCTGAAGAGTCAAAAACAAGAATTAAAAAATTAAATATTCAGTGGAAAATAAATTGCTAATATTTAATTGGTTATAAAGCCCTAGAAACCACTATTTGTGAAATACAACCCATTACAATTTCATTTCAGTCATTGGTCCCATCCCAAATCATACCTGCAAATCAGCAGACTGTCTAGGATTGGAGAAAATGATTATTTACTATCCCTCCGGGTTTGTAGAGAGTTGGTTAAGATAGTGAGGTTAGAGATTTCACTGTATTTGCACACACACACACACACACACACACACACAAAGGTTTGTAATTAACTATTTTACATATCCCTACCTCACAAATGCTAATGATTGATTTTTGCATTTGATTTGAAATCTAAGAGAAAATACCTAACGAAAGCAAAACATTTCACAGAAATGGCATGAAGTCACTTTTAGTTGTCTACATTTTCCTTTAATAATACCTGTGTATGAACGCTTGCGTGACACAAACATTTTTGTCTTTGAAAAATCAAATATGGAACTGACAGATTTTTCTCATCTATGCCAAAGGGAAATTTCCTTAGAAATCTGTGCAAAGTTTTAAGGCTTCAGGCAGCAAACTGTAAGCTATGATAATAAAAGCTCACTTTTATTTAGTGCTTGCCATGTTGGCTGTTCTCCTGCTTTAAACATACTGACTATTTAAGCCTCATAATGATCTTAAGAGATCAGTATCATGTCTATTCCACTTGGTAAGGAAGTGAGAGGCTCCCATAGGTTATATGCCCAAAGCCATATATATATTAAAAACACAGGCTGACCTCTACCCTAGTGGTCTATCCACAGGGCAGGTGCTCAGATTTCCCCATCTCACGTGAGCTCCTACACCAGTCAACGTGCTATAATGCAATCACCATAGCATTCCAGAATTGCATGATCCAGTTGTCCCTTATTTTGGAGCATATGGTAAGTTACTAGGACCTATCTCGAATATTGTTTGATGAAAAATAAATAAGTGGCATTGAATTTCCATACAAATCCACGTTATAAGTTTCTCTTATGATGTTCATCATTGCAGGGTTTATTAAAAGTTCACTGTCCGAAAGAATGCATGTTTCTAAAAGAAAGACTAGCATGAGGGTTGATAGATTTAATTTATATGATAGTATTTTGTTTGGAGATTGATTAATGGAAATCACTTATAGATATAATCATTAAACAAGAATTGGTTAGACTCAAGTTTTATCAAAGTGAGAGTGAATATAAATTGAAATGTCTTTATTTTCATTGGAAATATTTCATTGCTCTGGGATTCATTTGTTGGGTAATGTCAACAGTGGGAGAAAATTATCTCTAATAAATGTGGTCACTGTAATTGGATTTCATAGTGCTGAACTAGCTGGAGAATGATGATGCTTTCTAGGAATATACACTTTGAATATGAATATGAATTGTACCAGTGCTAGTTTGGAACCCAGTCTTCATGAAATGCAAAATGGGGAGAACAGGCTTAGAGTACTTAAGGCCTATGAATAATTCAGATTGTTGCAGCCAATGGCATGTTTGGAGATGAAGTCAGTTTGGAAACTCTTAGGTGCAGTTATTACACAGTCACCAGGACAACTGCAGTAGCCTCCAAATTGGTCTCGCTAATTCCTAGCTATCACCCCTCACCACTGTAGTCTATGCCATAGAAGATGAATGGTTTTCCTGACATGTCCTGTCACAGGAGAATAAAATAGAAAATCCTGATGATGGTTATCAAGATCCAGCTTCCTCCTTCATTGCCCAGCCATGCTGGCCTCGCTGCCAGTCCTCACTCTTCCATCTGGGCCCCCCCTCAATCTTCACATCCCCTCTTCCTTGGGCCTGGAATGCCCCTGCTCCAGACATCCAGGCAGATGTGACTGTCCCTTCGCCCAGATGCTCATATGCCTCCTTAGAGACCTTCCCCAACACCCTGTCTTGCCACCATTGTCACCCTCATCTCCCCCAGCATGCACTCCAGGTAAGGAAGCACATCCTTTCTTGCTTCCTTATATCACCTGACAGCAAGTACCATGTGGGTTTTATTTCCTGTTTATCTTCCTGATAGAAAATACATTCACTGTCTAAGAACGGTTTGAGACAATGTGCACCCTCTGAAATTTGGAGTGAACAAATGAATCTGTAAAACTAACTGAAAGCTTATGCAGGAGTCACGTATTTTGACTTAAAGTCAAGTAAATAGCTGAAACTGAAGATGGAGTCACCTTCTCAAAGTGGAATTTGCATATCATGGGTATCAACTAAAGAACAACTATCCCAAATCCCGCGAAACCTTAGAGAAATACAGGGGTGCCTGAAAAGTAAGACAGGGAGACTTTCTGTAATTTTCCCTATTACCCAATGATGACTTTATTTCAATGATACATTTATCTCACTGTAGTGTTATTACTTCCTGCTCAATATGCGTATTCCCTTTAACATTCACATGAGGAGTATACGATTAATGATAGCACAACTGGGTTATACAAGCAAAATGGGAGGGTTTGATAATTAACACAGTGAGTGAAAAGGAGAAAACATACCCCATTTATTTTTCACTTTGACCTCTTGAGAGCTTGTTGAGTCCCTCCTATCATGAGCTTTACCTGTTTGCGTTTAACTCCAAGAGCGTATGCCTACTTCTTTAGAGAACAAGGGTGGGAATTGTGGGTGCATTTTGAGATAGAAACTTTAGAAGAACTAGCACTGATGCTAGTCATGTGATGGAAAGTTGTCATATCCTTGTTCCCTTAGAGATACAAAACACAGATGCATGGTACACCTTCTCCACAGCAAGAAGACAGGTTGCTTCTAGACACCATTCTTATCTATCAAACATTCTACCCAGAGATGGAACATGCCCTTCACAACATCAAGGAACTTCCTCTCACCCCTGTTCCTGACAAAGGGTATCCTCCATTCTCCAGAACACCACCTGTGGGCTTTTAAGCCACTAACAACATCCACATTTCACTAGTTAAAAGGATATTGCTGCTTTGCAGAAAAGATCTCCCAAGTGCAGACTGTGTAACAAAGACAAACAACACCGGAGTCCCAGCTACATGTACTGCACAACCCACTCAACTCAGAATAGCACTGTAGGCTCACTGTCTGAGAGTCTGTAGCCTTCTCCAGGGGACAGTACAGTCTGCTGTGGCTCCCTCTGTCTAAGGGTGCCTGGGAAGGAGGCTCTATTAACAGTGTGTGCTGTGATTTTGTTTTAATTACCAAAATACTTCTAAGATAAATAGAGCTCAAATGAACCCACGTTAAGTGGGAAAGCATGAAACGTGCAATGTATTCAGAAGAAGGTGATAATTATTTCATGAATGATAAAGCAAATTATGCAAAGATATGAGAAACTGATTTATGGAGAAAAATGAGGCAAGGCATGAAAACAAGCATTCATTTTATAAACATTTACTTATCTATGTGCCAGAGAGGGGCAATCAGTACCTGAATTTATAAATTAGACATATGAAGATGAGAAGACATTGTTCTTGATCTCCAAGAGTTTGCAATCTAGCATGGAAACACATATATGCAAACAAACAATGTGCTGATTGTTTTTCTAGTGCTATTTGCAAAACGTGGGGACATGGAGGAAAAAAATATCAAATTCTCCTTGGTGAATGAAGAAGTCTTTCCTAAAGATTGCTAAGATGGAGGTGCAGTTTTTGTGTGAATTGGTGCAGAATTTCTAGGCAGAAAGAAGAACATGTGTGAAGGAGAAATGGAAAATGGTGAATTCAGGTGACTGCAAGTCACTGAGGATAGCAAAGGTTAGATGCTAAAAAAAAACATGCTAAGGAGGAATTCTTTCATCTTCAATGAAATGAAAAGTTATTAAATATTTTAAATAAGAGATTAGTGTGACTTACAACCATATGTAAAACACTAGTGTCCTTCTGTTCCCTGAGAAGTTGGGGTTTTATACCCTAAAGTTCTCCACAAAGGCAAGAGGAAGTGGTGAATGAATGTAAAACTTAACACTTTACAAATAACTCTTTTCTTTAATTTTAATTGTGCTAATTTTATACCTAACCTATACAAAGGGAGTCCCCATGTAACACTTTTTAAAATAGTGCTTTAATAATTCAATGGCAATTAATA
>PVHY01015296.1:0-36313 GCA_004024945.1 Uropsilus gracilis
ATAGATTTTGGAGGCCAGGTAGAACCTCAGTAAATGCTATATTAGGGGGTTTGGAGGGCAGTAGACAGCCAAGGAAGTGGAAGCCAGAGGATGAGTGGCACCTCTGGAGAGAGAAACCGAGAACCTGGGAGTCATCAGCAAGGTTAATGGCCCCAAGTCACAAGCACAGGACTGAGGAACAGGCAGGCAGGTGGTGATATGTACAGCTTTTTCTGACAGAAAGAGTGAGCTTAGGACTGCTGTGTGGTGCAGAGCTGGGGTCTCCAGAGGCAGAGGGGACCGTGGAAGAGAAGAGAGAAGTGAAGAGGCCAAGGTTTTTTGAAAGGCTCATATTTGAAATGAGGCAGCCTGTTCATGTCCTTTAGCTGAGCACTAAGTCTGCAGAGGGAGAGACTGAAGTAGCCAAAGAGGAAAGAATTGCCTGTTGTGGCAGGCTAGGAGGTATGGAAAGGCAAATCTTGGAGGGAAGTTGCCTCTGAGAAGAAGTCAGGCAGGGCCTGACTTCCATGGAGTCCCATGGCTGAACACATGAGACCAGATCACCTGTGTGTGGTGAAAGGGAGTGAGGACCGAGGTAGGACCCCGACTGTCTGAGAGACCTTGGGAGAGGTCTCCCACCCAGCCCTATTCAAGCACCTCTGACCTCTGAGGCTCCAGGGAGGGTTCCTATGATTACGGGGTTGCTGGGTGTCCTTGTGGGTCCCTGGGGCCAGGCAGGGGCCAGCTGTCTACTTGGTGCAGCTGTTCTCTGGTGCTCAGCTGTGGTCTGGCGCTGCTTTTGTCTGGGATCACAGCTGACAGCAGGAAGAAAGTGGCTGCTGAGCATCTGGACAGGCAAAGCTGGAGAGATCTGGATCAGAGGGCTGAGATGGGGCTGGAGACTACATAGGGAGGGGAAGCAGAAGTGAGTGAGCTTGGGAGACCTATATTTAAGTTCTGGTCCTGTTACCTATTGGCTGTGAAGTCTCTGGGTAGTTGTGGAGAGGGATCCTCTTGAGGCCGTACAGCTAGAGAGAGGTGAGAAACAGGAAGCATGTCCCTTATTGCCCATGCAGCGTACTTGCCACTAAAAAAAGCGGCCTCTTTCGCAGGCTAGAAGAAGCCAGGCTGGGCGCTGAGAGGATACCCTGGCTCTGACTTCCTGGGCTGTGACTCTAAAACAGGGAATTCTGAGGGTGTGATGGAGAGGAGAGGAATCATCAGAGAACCACTTCAGCTTCTAATCAAGTGGCCTTGGAAGCCAGGGCCGAGGGCATGGAGAGTAAGGGCCTGGGGGCCTGGGCAACCTGGATGGGAGGGCTTAAGTACCTTTGTAGGTGGGCACACCTCACCCAATGGCCAGTCATCCAAGATCGCCCATGTACTGCCCCCACCAGGTAGCCAACGCTGCTTCTGACGGACTCTCACGCCTGGACCTCGATGTTCCGGACAGTGGGCCACCAGTGTTTGTCCCCAGCAATGATGTCAGGGCCGCCCAGCCCCGGGAGATACCCCGGCCCCCCATGCCTCCTACCAAGCCTTCCCCTGTGCCTGAGACAACCAGCCTTGGAGACAGAGTGGAGACTCCTGCTGGGGAAAGAGCCCCCACCCCTGTCCCAGCTAGCTCTGAAGCCCACACTGAGAGCCGAGAGGACTCGGAGACTCTGGTTGGAGAGGATGGTGGCTCTGAACAGCCCCTTAACACAGTCCTGCCTGACAAACTAAAGGTGAGCTGGGAGAACTCCGACTCTGAGGAACCTTTTGACCATGAGAGTGCAGCCCCACCTCAGGGGCCCTGTTCCAAGACTTCTGAAGCTGCGCCCAAGGAGAGTGGGAAACCCCCTACGCCCCCACCCAAGGTCTTATCGGAGAAACTGAGAGCCTCTGTGAGTGGGAGAGAGGCTTCTGGACCAGCTCTGAGGCCTGGGACCTCTGAGACTTCTGAAACCTCTGCCCTCAGCCCAGCGCAGGTCTCAGTGAATGGTGTTGATGATGGTGCTGAGCCCGCCAAGTCATCCCAGGCTACAAGTACCCCAGGAACTCCGCCAGAGGATACAAAAGAGTCCACAGCACTGCCTGCCTGGGACCTGCCATCTCAATTCCATCCTCGTTGCTCTTCCTTGGGGGATCTGCTTGTGGAGGGTCCCCGGCGTCCATGGCAGCCTAGGGAACGACTGTATCGGGCCCATCTGGAGGTGAAGGTCGCCTCAGAGCAGACAGAGAAACTTTTAAACAAGGTGCTGGGCAGTGAGCCGGCCCCTGTGAGTGCTGAGACATTGCTCAGCCAGGCTGTAGAGCAACTGAGGCAGGCCACCCAGGTCCTACAGGAAATCAGAGATCTGGGAGAGCTGGGCCAGGAAGCACCTGGACTGCGGGAGAAGAGGAAGGAACTGGTGACTTTGTACCGGAGAAGCGCACCCTAGGGCCTGCTGGGCCACTCTGGCACTGGCCCTCCTAGCCTGCCCAGTCCTTCAGGACCCACTCTGCTGACAAATGTGCTTCTGTTCGTACTGTAGAAGGTCGTCAAGCATATGTGGGTTGGCCGGGACCTGTAGAGACTCCTGGTATCCTTCCCGAAGGTGTGCCAGGTGCCACCCAGAGCCACTGTCTGGTGATCTGGCCTAGTCTCTGGGCTCTGAGCTTGGGCTGGGAGTACACACTCCAACCGATGTGCTTTTGTGGTTGCTCCAAAACTACCCCAGGGCTTTGGCATAGCACCTGGGGTTTCTGGAGGGGGGCTGTCATCTCCATTTCCTACTCCCAGTAGTTTACATTCCTAACTTCTGAATAGAGCAGTGCTGAGGCCACCTGCAATCTCCGTGTCTACATATTCCCAGGCAGAGAACCTCAAAGTCACCTACCCTGCCACCTACCTATTCCAAGTAGCTGCCAAGGGCTTGGGTCCTGCTGAATAAGGCCTGGAACTCAGGTAGGGCCTCTTAAGGCAGGTGGAAGGGCTCTGTGTGAAGAAGCCATTAGCTGTGTGTTCCCTCTCTGAGCCTGTTTCCCATTATGTAAACAAGGATGTTTTCTGCAGCCCTTCCTCTCCGGTGGGACGTGACTGGAGGACTCTCAGGTGGAGGAAGGACTTAAAAATCTGTCTAGTCCCTACCCCTGAACCAGCTTGTATCCCTCTATGCATGTCCCTGTAGAGAACTGCAGAATGTCCTGAACACCAGAAAATCCTATATAAACGCATCTTCAGGAGAGAAGCCCATCCAACTTCCATGCCTTCCCAAGTGGGTGTGGTGGTTCTGACTCAACCCAGCAGGTTCAAGATCCCAGTCACTTCTTCAAATGCTAATGGGGATGTGAGGCCTGAAAGCACTTCCCTCTCCCTTCTTTTCCCCACCCCTTGACTCAAGCTCTCGATGACTGTTCCTCCTGAACTTGCCAGTGGAAGGAGCATGTTCTCCTGTCCCTTTCCTGGTCCATGCCGGCGTCCTACCCGCCCCCGGCCCCCCATTGTCCTTGGCTCTGGGAGCACGTCCAGTCTCCATCCTGCTGCAGCTGCAGGACTGAGGGCAGACCTATAGGTGCAGAGGCTCTGAAAGGTCGCAGCCCTTCTCTCTGAGGTTTGTGGGAGTGGGGGCCACTCTAATGGCCTGCCCAGGGCGTTTCTGCATGTGCACTTTTGTTTACTGAAGGAGAGGGGAAGCAGGGTCACAGCTGCATACTTCAGCTTTTCTGTGCACCACCCCATCCCCAGCCAGCAGTCCTGCCCCCTGAGGCCTGCCTTCATCATATACTTTCACATTCGCTTTGTTCTTGAGGGTAGTGGCCTGCTATCAGGAGGGGCAGAAATCCACTCTGGCCTGTACCAGGCAGGGGTGAACTAATGCTGTGGTGTGAACCCCCACTGGCCTCCTCAAGCCACACTCCTTGACAGACCACTCCATGCCACAGTCTGCCTCTCATCTGTCTCTAGCATGAGAACACAAATGTTTGCCCCATCTGTCTCCCTTGGGGTACCCTTTTGCCCACTAACAGCCTGGGCTGGCTAGGCCCTTAGGCGGGTTATTTAATCCTGGAGACTAGATCCTCCGTTTCCTCTTCTGTGGAAGAGGAACTGGGCTGAGCAGGTTCTGATGGGGAACCCCAAGGAGAAAGCTAGCTTCCAGGGGTGGGGAAGCGGGAATACACAGTGGCTGCCTTGTCTACCTCCTCAAGGAGGATGGCACTCCATGTCTTCTGCTTGTGAAGCATCTTTCTTGAGGTTTTGCAATAAATCCATTTTTATTGAACGTTTCTGGCACAAGCCTGTTTGTTGGTATGGGACCAGCTTTAGGCTGAACTCTCGGAAACTGTGAGTAGTGGTGGTTAATTACTCGCGTCCCTGGTCCTCCAAACTTGGTTCTAGAATCCCCTAGTCACAGGCTGGGTGGGGGGCATTCATTCCCAACAATCCCAGGCTCCCATCTTCCTGAACTCAGCCTAGTCTTCCAGTTTCTCTCAACCTCCCCGCCCATATTTCTAGCAACTGGGGGCTAAGTGTGATAAGGAATAGTGCTTTGGACTTAAAAAACAACTTTAGTTGGAAATAATTTCAAACTTAGAGGAAGGTTGCAAGAATAAGGATAGTACAGGAATACCCATATCATCTCCAGCTAGACTGACCCATTGGTTTATCTTTTGGGTGCTTTCTCTTTCATACCGGCATTTTTTGAATAAAATAGTCCCTTCCCACCTTTTTAATAAAAAATTTCATACTTGAGGTTTGTCTGAGGTTCCCTCATCATTAGGTTGAGGTTATGGATTCTCAGCCAGAAAACTGCAGAGATGATGCTGGGTCTTCCTTAGGGCATCACATCTGGAGACATGTGACCTCTATCCTCCCCTCACTGATAATATTAACTTTGATCATGTAGGCCGGGCATGGTGGCGCATGCCTGGAAGCGGCAGCCTAGGAAGCCACGGCCGGGGTCAGGGATTGCAGTTCAAGTCCTGCCAGGGGCACATAGTGAGACCTAGTTCCCTCCTCCCCCAAATATCTGGTGTGGTGGCGCACACTTGTAACCCCAGCTACCTGGGAAGCTGAGACTGGGGATTGCTTGAGTCTGTGGTACCCTGGGCAGCGTGAGCCTGCAGTTCCACAGGCAAAAATAGTGAGACCTAGTCTCAAAAAAACCAAAAAAACAAAAAACCAACTTTGATCATGTGATCAAGGTGTCTGACTTTTCCACTGCATGCAAGGTGTATAATTTTTCTTTTGAAACAATCTGGGATACATTTTAAGGCCATGCATCTATCAGAATTTCCCCCTAGATTAAATTTTGCTTGAATAGGTCTTCTATTGATGGTTCAGAAAACTTCCAGTTGTTAAAATAAACCTCAGTGCTTGGTTCTGGTTAAGGATGAGCTCAAGATGTGCCTCAGGCCTGAGCATCCTAGATACATCTCAGCAGGGTCTTTGCTAAGTGCTCTTTGGAAGCTTCTGGACCAGTGGGCATAACTCCAGTTCAGGCTGCCAAGGTTCAAGCCCCATGCAGAGACCTCAGTGAGTCCGAGCCTCAGGGCCCTCTATCTTCACCCATGAAGAGGGATAACCTCCCCATTCCCTGATGTGGGAAAGCACTACTGTGCTGCCCAAAGGATGGCTCCCTTCCTCCCTGAGTGCTGCTGGACAAGCCCCGTGGCTAACATAACAGGAAGCACCTGACCCGGGGCCTACCGACTGACTATGACCCTTGTGTGCCTCCTGAATTCCCCTGACTGACATGTGACAGCCATACCAAGTGAGTGGCCTGCAGAAGTTGGAAGACCCTGGGTGAACCACTTCACAACTCCCTCACCTGTGAGGAAGATCCTAGGTAAAGATGACCGAGGTGTCCCCATCCTGGCCCAGGAACGAGGTCCCCTCTGAAGGGCCACTTTGAAGGGAGCAGCTTCTGGGAGGTGTTGGTGACCACCAGAGTGTTTAAGGAAGGATGTGGTAGAACTCCCCTAGTCCTGCGGGTTGGAGGCCTATGCAGAAAAGGGGAGCCTTTCTTTTGAATACACGCCTCTTCGATATCTCAGTGGCCTAAAGTCCTGTAGGTAGTTGCAATGTGGAGGTTTATAAACCACAAAGTGGCTGCCTACAGACCAAACTCAGAATGGAGTTGGGGGGGGGTGGGTAGAGAGCGAGTCCTATTGCTCCCACCTCCTCAAGTCCCCTCCCCCAAGCGCCAGTGTTTTTTTGGCTTCACCATGCTTTGTACCCCTCCAAACCTGTCTTCCTGATTCCCAAAAGGCTATTCTCATGATCTTATCAAAAGATATGAGATGTGTCACATAAACTCACTCAGATGGAGGTTTCAAGATGTTACAAGGCTCTGTGGGGGAACATTGCCAAGGAATTTCTCCTTATAATTTTCCCCTTCTTGTAATTTTATAAATTATAAAAAATTTCTCCTTCTTATAATTTTATTCAGTGACCAAGAGTCCTGGAGGAAGTAGCAGGATGTAAATAGAAAACACTGGACTATACATTTGAAGTTATACATATTTAGATTCAAATCCCAGTCATGGTGAAGTCAACTTAGGTAAACTGCCTCAGTTTTTTCTGTCTTTAAAATAGGTAAATTCTCTCTTCACAGAGTTGCTGTGGAACGCTTAGTTCATAGCCTCTCTCACAGAAAATGCTTAATCAACCCCAGCAGCCTGGCTTCACAGAATCCCTATTTAGCAAGCCTATACTCATCTCTCGCTGTCATCAGAGTGGCCTCATGGGGAAGATGTATTTACACTCACTCCACTTACAGGTTGGGAAACTGCAACTTCGACAACTTGCCTAGGAGACTGTAGTTAGTGTCAGGACCTGAGGCCTGGGGCTACAAACAGCTTCCTGCTGTTTCTCTGGAGAGTCTGTCTGCAGATGCAGGCTCAACCCAGTGGCCTTTTGGCTGACTTCAGTCTCCCCCACCCCTTTCCTGATGCCTGGACTCTCCACCAGCTAGTCATAGCTCAGGGGAGATGCTCTGGAGGTCCTTTCCTTATAAGGACAATAGCTCAGCTGTGATGAAATTTCTCGGCCTCCCAGCTGGGTGGGCGGGGAAGGGAAATGACTGGCTCCAACAGCTATAGCAGAGAGAGTTTGAGCCTCCACAGGAACTCGCCCACAAGCTCCCCTCTCCCCTTCCTGTGTCAGCACTGAGTGGGGCTTTCCAGAGGGTCCCACTGGCAGGATTGGGGAAACCAGGACTTGTGTCCCACAGGAGGGAAGATTGGCAAACTGAGGCAGAGAGGGAACAGAATCCTCAGAGGCCCAGCAGGAGGTATGCAGTCTGGATTATCAGCTGCCTATGATCTACCCCCAGGCCTTGGTCTGGGAGGGTCCAGGAGAGGAGACTGAAGGAGGCTCCTAAAAAGTCTCCTTTTGGCTGGCTAAGGTCAAGTCACAAAGAGCAAGGGGCTTGGAGGCTGACCTACTTGCTGAACAACCCTATCTGCCTCCCATAGTAGTGTCCTCAGTGTACTATTCCCCCCACTGACAAAATTCACCAAATTTGCCTGAGAAACTAATCATGAGACCACAGGATATTAGGACTGATAAGGATATTTGAAACTGTCTAGTCCTGGCCGCTAGTTTTAGGAGGAAGTAGCAAGCAGACTGAGGTGAACTTGCCCATCTGTTTTACAGAACAGATAACTATAAATACTTATATAGTTTTGGGTTTTTTGGGGGGGCGGAGGCAGGGAGCATTCCTTGATTTCCTATAAAAGTTTCTTTTAAAGAAATCCCAACTTGTTCACCAGGTCTTAGGTCTGGTGATTGGTGTTTCCCTGGAGACCACAACTGGGGTTGTGTATGGGGTGAGGCCAGATCCTAAGAGAGAACCAAGTATGGCAGATGGGGAATCAGTCTCTGACACTGCTGTTTACAAGCTGTGTGACCTGCAGTAACTCCCCAGCCTCTTGAAAACTCATCCTCCTCTCTCCTGATCAGGTGATTTTGAGACAAATGAGACAATTTGGATAAAGCTCATAGCTCAGGATCTGGTACATAGTGGGACTTAGTAAGAATATTATGTGTTGTCTGTGCCAACACTATATTAGGTGAAGTGGATTCCAAATACAGTAAATAGGACGCCTTCCCAAGATGCTCACTGCTAGTCTGGAAGACAGATATCTTGACTTAGTGAAAGCAGCAGCATAAGTGCTGAATTTAGACAAGCAGCCCTTGCATTAGCACAGAGATCAATAAATTGATTTTGCTGGGGAGATCAGGCAAGGCCTCATGGAGGAGGTGTTTTTTTCCCTGGCCTTTGAAGGAGGAATAAGAATTTACCAAACGGATAAGGGTGGAGAGCTTTTGAGACAGATGGAACAGCTTATGCAAAGCCACAGAGAATCTCAGTGTGTTACTGGAACTGTGGCAAATTCTTTGCATAGTATCCTGTAGGGGTAGATGCTGAGGGCAGGGTTGGGGGATGGGGAGATGAGGTGACAGAAGGCAGACAGTCTGATGTTCACCCAGAATACTTGGGTTTTGTGCTAGAAACCAAGAAAGATTTTAAAGAGGGATGGGACAAATCATGGGGTGAAGACTGAAGGGAGACCAGTTCAGAGGTGGTTGCAATGAGCCAGGTGCAGAGTGGTGAAGGCCTGAGCTGGGATAATGACCCTGGAGTTGAGTGTAGGGGTAAATTCTGTTTAAGAGGCAGAATAAAGGATCTTGTAGATGTGGGAGAAATGGAGTAGGAGGAAGCAAAATCAGAGATGATTTGCAGGGTCCTCTGGGTATGGGGGGATACCAGTGCTGAGATGGGAAGCCCTGGTAGAGGAGGAGGTGGGGGAGAGGATGGGAACTATATGGTGGGATCTAGTGAACCACCAAGACTGAGGTTACAAGCTTGTAGGCAGTGAGTGATTGAGATCACAAACAAGATGTATCTTCTGTGTTACTTAAGATTAGATGTGACTGATTGTGTGAGGAAGTTAATCAGAGCTAAAACCTGAGGTCTGGGGAAGTAAGATAAATGCATTTCTCATGTGCATTAAGTCCAGTGATAGAATCCACCTCCTTCCATGCTAGCTCCATAGTCATGCAGGACCCAGTCTCCTCTTTCAGTATTCTGCCATCTCAGCGCTTGAGTCCTGCTTCACGACTCACGAGTGACTCAGCCTCAGCCACCAGGCAAGTGCTCTAACCAGTGGCAAAAGGGGAGGAATCACAAAGGTATACACCTTCCCTTTATTTATTTGTTTGTTTGTTTATTTATTTACTTTTGAGGCTAGGTCTCACTATTTTTGCCCGCGGAACCGCAGGTTCACGTTGCCCGGGGTACCGCAGACTCAAGCAATCCCCAGCCTCAGCTTCCTAGATAACTGGGATTACAGGCATGCACCACCATGCCTAGCTATTTTTTTGGAACTAGATCTCTCTACATTGCTCCAGGTGGGACTTGTATTGCGATCCCCGGTCCCTGCCGCGGTTTCCTAGGCTGCTGCTTACAGGCATGCGCCACCATGCCTGGCCACACCTTCCCTTTAAAGACACTTCTTGGAAGTTGCACTTCTGTTATTTCTGAGCTTCTCACTGAGTTACATGGCTCTGCTTAACTGTAGCAGTAGTGGTCTGCAGCTTCTGGGTCTTTTTTCCTGGTGACCATTATGGCAGTGTTCAAGATCAGAAATCTTATTGCCAAAGAAGGGAAGAATGAATCTAGAGTGGTGGTTCTCAACTGGGGCTGTGCTGTCCTCCCTCCAGGGGATAGTTAGCAATGTCTGGAGACATCTTGTCATTTTTGGTGGGGCGCTACTGTCATTCAGTGGGTAAGGGCCAAATGGCCTGCTAAATGCTGCTAAAAGTCCTACAATAGGCCCCCACAACACTCAGCCAAAAATATCAGTGGGGTTGAGGTTGAGAAGCCCTGACCTAAAGAGACAATTTATAGTCCTGTTGCCACAAGCAGGAGAGCATGTCGAGTGAGTAAACAAGTCACCAGTGGTGGTGTGAGACCCAACTTTGGGGGAGCTTGGCACCAGTCAGACCTAGGCTTTGGACTTTTGTCAGACTTGCCAGAGTTTGGAGGGGCTCAGCTCTCTACAAAAGTGAAGAGGCTTTGTTTTGTATCTCTATTTTATTCCTTTGTTGATATTGGGCTCAGAAGCACAGAGCCCCAGCCTAGACTCTCAGGGAAGGAACATTTTTAGATATGCTCATTTCTTTTCCTTTCAGCTCTCCTGTTGGCTGCTGGTGAGAGATAAAGCCCCCTGTTGTGGGGGGCTAGGGTCAGGTTCAGGTTCAGTCTCTCACAGTGTGACCCAGTCAGGAGCCTCCCATCAAGCCTCTGACCATAGGTTGGGCTGGGTGGCCAAGAGAAGATCTGTGTCACCCTGAGTCCAGAGAGATGCCTGGTGACTGCTGGCTTTGCCCACAGTGCTAGGTTGGACCTTTATGTGTTTCCTCCCTCCTAGGCAGCCTGCCAAGCACATCAGCATTTCTGGGTCCCTCCCACCATCATTTCCTTCCTGGCCTGTGGCCTTGGGTCTGAAGAAAAGCAGGCCTGCCTCAGCTGTGGCCAGTTCCAGGCCAGGCTGAGGCTGAAGCTGAGGCCTGTGGATCCCCAGAGTCTCTGGGATGTGGTATGGCCAAAAGTGTGCGTGTCAGTGGGATGGGGAGTTTGTGAATAGATCTGCTTCTGGGGAGGCAGAGGAATGGCCCCAAATTCTTCTGAAGCCTGTATTCTGGTCCCTGCTGTAGGTCAGCAAATGTCTCCCTAGGACAAACAGCTCCCAATCTCTGGTTATGAAAAGATCCCTAAAAGGAACTGGTGTCAGAATTGACCACTGAGGCTCATGTCCCTAGGAGATAGGGTCTCATGAGCCCAGGGAAGGTTAGCTTGCCTTCCAGCCTGTTTCTGGGAGCCCAGAGGAACCCTGGAGCTTTCCTTATGTTCAAATATCCAGTTTCTTCAACAGGACTTCGTGATGGATTGGATTAGTGGCACAAACCTTTGGGCCCTGTAACCTCTGGTACCTCTCTAGTGGCCTAACCTCTCCAGTCCTCAGTTTCCTCATGACCTTACCAAGCAGATGATGCCCAGTTGAGAGTTGTGAGCATGTCATCTGTCTGGATAGTACCTGGCACTGGAAGGCTCTCAGGAAGCCTGTGTTCTCCTATTGTCTCACAAGAAGTATTTTCTCCCTTCTCTTTCTTTCTTTCTTTCTTTTTTTTTTTTTGATACTAGGTCTCGCTATTTTTGCCCATGGAACCACAGGCTCACGTTGCCTGAGGTACCACAGACTCAAGCAATCCCCAGTCTCAGCTTCCCAAGTAGCTGGGACTATAGGCATGTGTCACCACGCCCAGCTATTTTTTTGGGACTACGTCTCACTATGTTGCCCCGGGAAGGACTCAACTGTGATCCCCAGTCCCAGTCATGACTCCATAGGCTGTTACTTACAGGCATGTGCCACCACACCCGGTTTTCCTTCTCTTTCTTTATCAGAAAATAACATTCGAGCAACCCACTCTGATTCTTAGCACAGTCTATGGTGGGAGGGAAGGTAATCTTCAGTAATCTTCCTTTTACCAATGGAGAGACCATGGGAAGGGACTAGTCAAAGATCACACAGAGCTCGTGACGGCACAGGAGCCAGCCCGGATCCACCAATAACATTCTATACCCCACCTTCTCCCAGGGCTTTGCACCCCCACTCAGGAAATGTACCCAGACCTTTCATGTGCACCATTGTTGGGAAGAGCCCCAGATACCAAAAGGCTGTTTCCCTTCTATCCAGTTCAGTGATGATGCCTGGAATCAGGAAACTGGGTGATGGGAAGTGACCGCAACCTCGCAGGGCTGGGCTTCCTGAAATACAGCTGTGGCAGCAGCTGCAGAAGTTGGCACAACATTTAGCATTAATTAAAAAAAAATACTGGGAATGGAGTAGAAGGAAAAAGAGATGGGACAAATGTAAGAAAATTAGTTTTTCCAGCAACGAATAAGTGTAGTTACCCTAGCATTAATAAATCAAGAACTAGTAGAGATATTAAGCATATTACTTACAGTCAGGGAGAGAATTCACAAGAACTAAAATGCATTAAAGTGGTTACTTCTGGCCGGGCACGGTGGCTCATGCCTGTAAATTTCAGACTATGAATGGCTGGGGCTAGGGATGGTAGTTCGAGTCCCGCTCAGGGCAACACAGCAAGACCTAGTCCCAAAAAATAGCTGGGCGTGGTGGCACATGCCTATAGTCCCAGCTACCTGGGAAGCTGAGACTGGGAATTGCTTGAATCTGTGGTACCCCGGGCAATGTGAGCTTGCAGTTCCGTGGGCAAAAATAGTGAGACCTAGTCTCAAAAAAAAAAAAAAAAAAAAAGTGGTTACTTCTGGGTAGCAGTTTTTGAAGCAAGAGAATTTAACTTTTTAGTTCTGCTTGATTAGTGTTGCCATACACATATGTTATATCTATTACTGAAATAGTTAATACTGAGCATAGATGCAGGCAGGGGCTACTTGGGCCAACTTGCAATGTGACTTCTTCATCTTTAACCTTCTTGGATGTGACTCCTGCAGGAAGTCCCTGGTCAGGCACAGGGAAATTCTATGCCCATCAGACTTTAGCTTGGCCCTCGCTCTCTGCCCCCTTAAGAATAGTTAAACTTGACTGTGAAGTATGGGGAGAAAGACTGGTTCTAGTGCTGTTCAACATGGAATTAGAAATTTGGTTATTCAAGTGGGGCCTGGTGGCGTGCACCTGTAATCCCAGGGAGACTGAGGTTAGGGATCATTTGAATCCACAGGTTCAAGACAGCCCTGGGCAACATAGTGAGACTTAGTCTCAAAATAAGAAGGCCGGGCACGGTGGCTCGTGCCTGTAAGCTTCAGTCTATGAAGCGGCTGGGGCTAGGGATCGCGGTTGGAGTCCTGCCTGGGGCTCGTAGTGAGACCTAGTTCCAAAAAAATAGCTGGGCGTGGTAGCGTGCGCCTGTCATCCCAGCTACCTGAGAAGCTGAGTCTGGGGATTGCTTGAGTCTGTGGTACCCCGGGCAACAAGAACAAGAGCCTGCGATTCCATGGGCAAAAATAGTGAGACCTAGTCTCAAAAAAAAAAAAAAAAAAAAAAAAAAAAAAAAAAAAAAAAAAAAAAAAGAAATTTGTTTATTCATGTGAAAAAGAAAACACTCCCTATCTCGTACCAGGCATCAAAAATAGTGAGGGCAAGAACTTAATGTTAAAACCTTTAGAAAAAAAATTAGTGTATATCTTTCTACTATCCTATTTCATTAAAATTAAAACTTCTTCTCACAGAAAGATACCTAAAAAAAGTGAAAGGATAAGGATATAACTGGGAGAAGATAATTATTTTACTTTTTTTTTTCTTTTTCTTTCTCCCTTACCCCCAGAAGATAGCTAATTTATATGACCAAAAAAGAATTAGTATACAAAAAAATGTGACAAGCACTGTTACAACTCAATTACCAAAAAGATAATACAATACAATAGAAAATACAATACAATACAATACAATACAATACAATAGAAAAAAAATGAAAAAAAAATGAGTAAATGATAGGAATAAGCATTTCACTGAGAGGAAAATATGTATGGCTAATAAAAATGAAGACATACTCTCATTAACACTCAGGCATGCAAATAAGCATCATAAAGAATGCCATTTCCGCCGGGCATGGTGGCTCATGCCTGTAAGCTTCAGTCTAGGAAGCGGCTGGGGCTAGGGATTGCAGTTTGAGTTCCGCCTGGGGCCCTTAGTGAGACCTAGTTCCAAAAAAATAGCTGGGTGTGGCGGCGCATGCCTGCCTGTAATCCCAGCTACCTGGGAAGCTGAGGTTGGGGATTGCTTGAGTCTGTGGTATCCTGGGCAACGGGAGCCTGCGGTTCCATGGGCAAAAATAGTGAGACTTAGTCTCAAAAAAAAAAGAATGCCATTTCCACCAGGCATGGTGGTGCATGCCTGTAAGCAGCAGCCTAGGAAGCCGTGGCAAGGACCAGGAATCATGGTTCGAGTCCTGCTCTGGGCAACCTAGTGAAACCTAGTTCCAAGGGTGTGGTGGCGTGCACCTGTAATCCCAGCTACCTGGGAAGCTGAGGCTGGGGATTGTTTGAGTCCATGGTACCCCCGGCAACATGAACCTCGGTTCTATGGGCAGAAATAGTGAGACTTAGTCTCAAAAAAAAAAAAAAAAAAGCCATTTTACATTTATTTGGCTGTTTTTATTATTTTTTAAACTATTATTTATTTTGTTCTTTAGATCACAGCCTCTGTAAGTGGTTTTTGGAACACCTCCCCCTCTGTCCTCCCTCTGTTGCCCCTTCCATTCTCTCAAACCCCACTCTGTGTTGTTTACTAGTTGTGCTAAGTCCATTAGTCTCTTTCTTTCCTATGGCAGTGTCCTTTCACTGGGTGAGGGACTGCGTTGTTGGAACCAGGCGAGCCTTGCTGGTAGGTTTTCAGTCTTAAGTTTGCCTTGGGTGGCTAGTCTGTTTTCATTTGTGATCTGTCCATGTTTCCTTGCTGCAGGCTGTCTTATCCAATCCCATCTCCATTGCTTTGCTGCTTTACCTTATGGCTCTGGTGTCAGATTTAGGGGGTCTCGCCCCCAGCCAGTGTTGGTCAAGAAGTTTCTCTGTGAATACAGGTGTCTGTGAATGGCCTTTGAAGATCATTTCCTCTGCCTCAGTTTGCAGTTTTGCTGTGGGACCAATTACCCCATCTTTGGTCTTCCTCTCCTCTCCCGAAGTGTGGGGAGGGGGTGTTGCTCTCCTAGAAGGCATCTCCGAAATGAGGTCCCGAGTCTTCCTGGCTCTGTGAACGCATAGATGGGCATCATGATGTCGTGTTTCTACAGTTGATTCTCTTGTCTCGCTTGCACTGGTTCTCTGGGTTGTACATCTGCTGTGTCCAGCTCAGACTTGTGGGCTGGATTTTTGCATGATCCCTCACCCGT
Organism: Uropsilus gracilis; assembly: GCA_004024945.1. Classification (NCBI taxonomy): domain Eukaryota; kingdom Metazoa; phylum Chordata; class Mammalia; order Eulipotyphla; family Talpidae; genus Uropsilus; species Uropsilus gracilis. The sequence continues at coordinate 14,882 of PVHY01015296.1, forward strand.
TCTATGATGGGGTTTGTACTGTGCATGTTCTTGCTCCTCTTGAAGTTTAGCTAGAGTGAGAGTGAAAACTGTTTTACATTTATTTGACTGGCAAAAGTTTTTACATTTGCCATAACAAATGTAGAAGATATAGAAGTTATGGGGAATGTAAATTGGCACTTTAGAAAAAAATTAGATATTTTCGTGTCCAGTTGAACACACATTTACCTAGTTGTAGGCTGAATTATTATTCCTATTTGCAGATGAAGAAACTGAGACACAAATAGAGGGGTCACCAACAGAGGTAGGGGGGAGTCTCTCCAATACCCCTTGCCTACACTGTAAAATCTAAAGTATGAATAAAATTAAAATTATAAAAAAAAGAAGAAACTGAGACACAAAGTGGTTAAGTGACTTGCCCAAAGTTGTAGCTGATAGTTACCAGAGTTGAATCAAACTGTCTGGCTCCAGTGAAGCAGCATGGGACACTCCTAGTCACTGGGACAATCACTGCCTTGGGCTGAGGTGCTGTGACCCCAGATGGCTAGCCAAACCAACTATGAAAACACAGATATCAAACACAAATGTAGACTCAAGGATCAAGCCTCACAGGGAGGAAGGGGCTTTCCTGGCCTCTGGTCCTGCTGCGGTATGAGTTCTGAAACATGAATGACAGTGCTCTGTCCTCTCCATTCAGCCAGTGTGGTAAGTGAACACCAGGAGCCCTCATTGAGAGGGTAAGATGAAGAGACACTGCTTTCCTGGCAAACAGAGAAAGGAGGGGAGGCCGGGCATGGTGGAGCATGCCTGGAGGTGGCAGCCTAGGAAGCCATGGCCGAGTCCAGGGATCGTGGTTTGAGTCCCGCTCAGGGCAATGTAGTGAGAACTAGTTCCAAAACTATATAGCTGGCGTGGTGGCACGCGCCTGTAATCCCAGCTACCTGGGAAGCTGAGGCTGGGGATTGCTTGAGTCTGTGGTACCCCGGGCAATGTGAACCTGCAGTTCCATGGGCAAAAATAACCAGACCTATTCTCAAAAAAAAAAAAAAAAAAAAAAAAAGAGAAAGGAGGGAAAGGCACACATAGGAGGTCTGGACAAGTGCTGTGCAGGATGGCAGCCTGGGGGCACTTGGGGAGGGGGGGTGGGCAGGCACCTCACCCTGCAATCCAGCTGCAGGCATTTCTGTGTCCTGAAATGCGTCCATTCAAGCGTCCTGTGAACGCTTGTCTCTTAGAAGACCTTGCTGAGTTGGGAATTATTGTAGGCCTTTTCCAGACAGGAAATGTAGGTCCAGAGATAACCAGTGATCTAAACATGGGCACACAGCTTGGGGGTAGCAGAGTAGGATCTGGAATTCAGATCCTCTAACCCTACATGATTCCTAGCAGATCACAGTCCAGGCTGCCAAGCCAACAGATGGTGTGCACATGCTTTCCTGTGAGTTCTTGGCTCTGGCCTGCTGTGGGGCACCTCTCCTGCCTTTCCTCCTCAGAGACAGAGGTTTCATCCTGTTATTGCCCTCTGGGCTCCATGGTGGTTGAGATCAATTTGGTGAATCACATGTAGAGCAGAAGCAAGTCTGCATCAACCTACTAGCACCCACCTACTCAGCTTCCTGTGTTGGGTTCAGGGGGGGTCATTCTCTGGAGTTTTCAATCTCCTCCCAGTTTCAAGATCCTGTCTCTAAAGATATATCTTAGGATGTGATTTAGGGACTATGTGGCAGGGCCTTTGGGTTAAATGGTACCACCCCACCCATTGCCAGAAATGCAAACACTAAAGCTATTCCTTTATGTTATTTCTCCAAACAGACCCTACTATTGAAAGACATCAAAGGACTTGTCAGCCATGAGTCCCATATTATTGTTCTGAAAGCTCTCCACAGTTTATAAAATGATTTCCCATATAAAAATGTTTTTGAAGGCCGGGCACGGTGGCTTGTGCCTGTAAGCTTCAGCCTATGAAGTGGCTGGAGCTAGGGGTCGCGGTTCGAGTCCCGCCTGGGGTCTGTAGCAAGACCTAGTTCCAAAAAAATAGCTGGGCGTGGTGGCGTGCACCTGTAGTCCCAGCTACCTGGGAAGCTGAGGGTGGGGATTGCTTGAGTCTGTGGTACCCTAGGCAACAAGAGCCTGGGGTTCCATGGGCAAAAAATAGCAAGACCTAGTCTCAAAAAAAAAAAAAAAAAGTTTTTGATTCTCATTACAGCTTTGAACAGTAGGGTAGCAATTTGAGCATGTCTGTATCATAGACGAGGACATTGATCGAGGCTTATCAATGCAGAAAATTTCATGGCTAGTCAGTGTCAAAGTTTGAATGTAATTCTTTCTACACCAAAACTGTGTATCTCGGATAACAGCATTGCCTTAGAGAGCAGAGGCTGAGGGGACATTGAGCTGGTAGGTTTGATCGGAAAAGCTAAGGGACATGGGAAAGGTTCTGGAGCAGAGAGAGTGGGGTGGCAGGCATGGGATATAAAGGGAGGACGTGAGTCCCTGAGGCACTGACAATTCAGAAGAGGAGTGGCCTACAGTGAAGAGAAATATGCAAAGGAGGAATGGGGGTGAGCTTGGGGAGACAGGGCCTGAGCTCTAATTGAGCTCCAAACTGAAACCTGTGGGACTGGAGTAGATTCTTTTCTAGGCCTCTGTCTCCTCTGGGCTCTGAGGGTTTCCCAGCTCCATTGTTGCTGCCTGCTGCCTGACCTGACTGTTGGCCAGGTGCTCTAGTGTCTCGTGAGCCTCTCAGCCCTGACCTAGTCACATTGACCCATGACTGGACTCATGTGACCAGGATGAGTCAAGAGGGGAAGTTGGTATTGAAGGGCTTTTTGGGGGATTCCCGGGATGCAGGCAGCTCAGGAGCTGGGGTGAGCGAGGCTTGGAGGGGGGTGTCGGATGCTGAGGTTCCCAGGACTGGGCTGAGGTTCCCAGGACTCTCATGGTCAAGGACCAATCAAAATATCCCCAGATCCAAGACCTTGCTGAGGGGCATGTGTGTGAGAAAAGGTACAAAAGGCACTGGCAGGGAGCACATCCTGGCTCAGTGCCCAGTGATGTCAAGACCTACTACTTGCCAGTCTATTTATTTAAAAATGTAACCAGGATTTGAAAACTACACTTGATACAATTATATACACATGCTATGAAATAATAGAACTCCTGGCCTAGTTCGCAATCTGAGGTCTGTGGTGCCCCAAAAGATTCAATAATTCTGCCGGGCACGGTGGCTCATGCTTATAAGCTTCAGCCTATGAAGCGGCCAGGGCTAGGGATCGCGCTTCGAGTCCTGCCTGGGGCCAGTAGCGAGACCTAGTTCCAAAAAATAGCTGGGCGTGGTGGTGCATGCCTGTAATCCCAGCTCCCTGGGAAGCTGAGACTGGGGATTGCTTGAGTCTGTGGTACCCCGGGCAACGTGAGCCTGCGGTTCCACGGGCAAAAATAGCAAGACCTAGTCTCAAAAAAAAAAAAAAAAAAAAAGAATTCAATAATTCTGAAAAGTTGAAGGTAAAAAAAATCCATCTTTATTCTCACTGACTTCTGCCAGGCTTTTGTCTCTTCAACAATGTGGCAACAAACAACAATAGTAATTTGCAGGGTCCATGAGGGTATCCCTGATAGAATTACAGGTATTTTCAAATCATATTGTAGGTTTTTTTGACATCTCAAAATATAGCTTATATTCATCACTATTTCAAAACTGCAGTGATTATTATACTTATTGGTAGATTTCAATGTTTCATGCATTAATTAGGAAGCTTTATTTTAGCACTTATTAACACTAGTCTGACAAATTTTTAAAAAGTTTGACACATACATTTTAATATAGTTGGTTTCCTACATAAGCCTATGTTTTGTGTGTGTGTGTGTGTGTGTGTGTATGTGTGCGCACATGTGCTGTGCATGCACACACTTTTAAGGATATACTGAGAAGATTTCACCAGGTGACAAAGGAGCCTCTAATACATACCCACACAAGGATTAAAGCCCCAGACGTGGCCTGCCATGCAGGCCTACTTTCAGGAGATACCCACATTTGAAATATGGATTCTGATTTTTTTTTTTTTTTTGAGGTTAGGTCTTGCTATGTTGCCCAGGGAATCACAGACTCTCACTGCCTGGAATACTCCATACTCAAACGATCCCCAGCCTCAGCCTCCCAGGTACCTCCCAGGTACAGGCATGTACCACCATGCCCAGCTATTTTTTGAGACTAGGTCTTCCTATGCTGCCCAGGGCAGGTCTTGAACCCATGGATTCAAGCGATTCCCAGTCTCAGTCTCCCATCCTAGGTTTGGGATTAAAGCCATGCACCACTGTGGCAGGATGGATTCTAGTTTTTTTATTTTTTTTTATTTTTATTTTTTGAGACTAGGTCTTGCTATTTTTGCCTGTGGAACCGCAGGCTCTCGTTGCCTGGGGTACCACAGACTCAAGCCATCCCCAGCCTCAGCCTCCCAGGTAGCTGGGATTACAGGCGCGCGCCACCACACCCAGCTATTTTTTTTTTTTTTTTGGAACTAGGTCTTGCTACGGGCCCCAGGTGGGACTCGAACTGCGATCCCTAGCCCCGGCCGCTTCATAGGCTGAAGCTTACAAGCACGAACCACCGTGCCCGGCCCCGGATTCTAGTTTTTTTAGACTAGACTATTTTCCAGTTACACCAGAGAGATGAATGCTGATCTGATTATTTTCCTTATATAAAATTCAACTCCCCTCCATTGTGGACAGTCATCATGTCTTAACAGTCTATTTATGGAGAAACCTTGAGTCCTCTGCATGTTTTTCTTTTCTTTTCTTTTTTCTTTTCTTTTTTTTTTTTTTTTTGAGCTAGATCTCGCTATTTTTGCCTGTGGAACCACAGGCTCACATTGCCCGGGGGGGCCACAGACTCAAGCAATCCCCAGCCTCAGCTTTCCCAGGTAGCTGGGATTACAGGCGCGCACCACCACGCCCAGCTATATTTTTTTGCAACTAGGTCTTGCTACGTGCCCCTGGTGGGACTCAAACCATGATCCCTGGCCCCGGCCGTATCTTTCCTAGGCTGCCATTTACAGGCATGCGCCACCATGCCTGACCATGCATGCTTTTCCTCATACACATGTTCCCTTATAAATAGGCAGTTATGGAAGGTTAAAGAATCCAAGCCCATCAGCTAGACAGGAGGTGGTGGGTGGTAGGAAGTGATGGGAGAGGACTCAGCAGGGCAGCCCTTTCAGTCTTGCTTGTAGCTCTGGAAGCACACCAAGGACAGCCAGCGAATGTCCACGTGGCCTTAAAGCCCACTTCTCCCCTTCACCACCCACCTTTTAGGGGCCCTGGTTCCTCACCCTGGTTCCCTTCCCTCTTTTCAAAATGTGCTCTGGGAGAAAGGTCCTGAGGGAGAGGAGCTGGTAGTGTGGACAGTGTGGTAGGCTCAACAGCGTGTTTGGTTGTAGTGTCAGCTGGAGCGTTACGGGATCTTCACTACATACTCCTGATTCCTGATTATAAGCTCAGTTTCCCCAGCTTACTATGGGCATAATATCTGTTGTAGTTGGCATGATCTAAATGAGATAACGAGTGAGAAGACATTTGTGGTACCAGATCACAATGATCATTAACTCACCCACACTGTAGCAAACCTATAAAGCTTAAAGAGTGGCTTATTCCAGTGGGCATTGTATTTATATTGGGAATCCAGTCTAGGTTCAAAGATTGACTTTTTTTTCTCCACTGGTGAATTCTTACTGTACAGGTCTTGGAGAAATAGCTCAGGTTCAGAATCAGACAGCCTAAGTCCTGGTGTAACTGGGGGCTGATGAGCGGCAAAGGATATTAAGCTCAGAAAGGATACTAATAAGGATAACTGACCTGGATGATACATGTCTTGAGGGCACTGTGGGTAGAGTCTGGCATGAGAGAATAAAAGCAATAAAGAAGCAATGTGGAGAGGCACACTCTCATGGATTTGACCCCAGGATGGGCTGCGGCTTAGAAGGTTGGCACCCCAGAATTTGGCCACACTGGGGAAGAGGAAGAGGTTATGAGAAACCCAAGTGTGGGCCCTTGGTTTGGAAACTGGAACTTGGATCTCTGACAAGAGGAACACTTGCTGGAAAACTTGGAATCTATGTATGCTGGGCAAACTTGGAACCTGGAGGACTTGGAATCCTTTGATGAGAAGAGAGTACTTTGATGAGAAGAGAGTACTCTGGAAAACTGGACTTTGTGCTAAATGCCTGCTTTAAGTTTGGGGCAGCAAGAAGACACCATCTGAGACACATGCTTCTTGGTAAAACACTTGCTTAGGTCTGCACTTGTAAAACACATACCATCTTAGATGTGTTTTAGCACTTTGTAACTGGACAGTAACTGGGGTAAGATAACTGAGCACTCGTGGCCTCAGTGACTCTTGGTTCGCTCCTTGCTTGTGAGTAAACCTTGTTATTGTTATTTTGAATTGTCTTGCAATTGTGTGCGCAGGTGAAAGAAACCAGAGAGTGCCTGGTTTAGCTATCAGTCTCTCCTTGCAAGTTTTGGTGTCTATTTTGCACGTGGTTTCACTGGTTCTCTCCTGGCCTGCATCTGGCCTTGAACAAGCTGGTTCAGACCCAGTTTATCATCTGCTAATTGGGGCTAACAGTAGGATCTACCATCCCCAGTATTGTTGTAAAGATTCTAAAAAATATTAGTTGAAGATTATGTGGGCCAGAACTCTGGGAAGAAAGACCCTAAAAATGATTATTGAGAAATATGATTGTGATTGTTCCTGAGTGAGTTATAAGGTTATGAAATAATTAAGGCAGGCTGGGCAGATCCAAGGATTAGTATGGTACGGGATGAAGGAAGATGGAGCTTCTTCCCCATCCCTCTCCATAGGACTTCCAGCTGACAGGGAAGAGGCTCTTCTGTGACAGGTCTTGGAGTGAGCACACTTGACCTCCCAGATGGCCTGCCCCTCTGGGACTGACCCCAGACTACAGGGTCAGTCAGCCAGGCCCTTGCTGGACTCTTCCTTCTGTCCCCTGGGCCAGGAGGTTGGCCAGCTGCCAGGCCTGATGCTCAATTGCAAGGAACTAGTTCCCTTGGCCAGGCCTGGAGCCCTGTGAGGGAGGCCCAGGAGTGAAGTTGTCTTTTTGGGGAGCCCCAGACTCTCCCTCCTTCCCATCTGGTCCTCAGACAATGAGCAAGGCTGAAACTCACATGGACAGAGGAACCAGGTTCCAAAATGAGGAGCTAAAACTGAGAGAGGAAAGAGAAGGTGGAGACAAGTCAGATATGACTCCAGGTGCTGGTAATGGGGGTGATGGGAGAGATGGATCTCAGGTCTGAGCCCCCACAAGAGGCCTGCTGCTCCTCTTGCTCCTCTCTTCATCTAAGCCTGCAGCTGGGCTTTGCTCTCCTTGATCTCACATCTCATCGGAGCTGGCATTACCCAGGGCGAACTCTCCCTGCAATACACATACTAGAGTCAGTGCTGCATGACCAGAAGGACTGGATAGGGAGCCAAGTCAGGAGTCCCCCTGGTTTTTGCCAACCAGTGAGACCTAAGAGGCTCAGTTTCACTGCCTCTGACCAGGGGTTTTCATGTATTGTTTCATCACCACTTTCCAAGTTTCTTTTTTTTTTTTTGGAACTAGGTCTCGCTATGGGTCCCAGGCAGGACTTGAACCGCGATCCCTAGCCCCGGCTGCTTCATAGGCTGAAGCTTACAGGCACGAGTCACCGTGCCTGGCCTACTTGCCAAGTTTCTACTACCAAAACTATTATCTGTTCATGTTTTTCTTTAAATCAATTTCTTTCGAAACTTATGCTAGTTCCATGCAACAATATCTGTGACATCACACGTTTGACAAGCTGATTTATTTTTACTGATTTACATTTAGATCTATACTTTGGGGATTTTTTTTTGGTGCCAAACCCAGGAGTAGGGAAAGGAGAGGGAGAGGAACCAAAACAGAGGAGAGAAGAGCACAAGGGACTATGCTGATGGTCACAGGTGCCATGAGGATGGGAGAACTATAGGTACTACACATGAGGGAAGAAATCAAATACTGTACAAAAACGAACAAAGGTGTAAGAGAATTAAAACATTTTAAAAAACTTTCAGGAGCAAATCAATATTTTGTTTAAAAAAGCCAAACAAACAACAAAAAAAACATGTAAACTTAAAATTTAAGCTATGATCCATGTTTTTAAATTCATTTTGCAGTCTACATCTTGGGAAATTAATAGAAAGAACAAAGATTTGGGGTCATATTACCTGGGTACTACAACTTTCTGGCTGTGTGACCTTAGGAAACTCATTTAACTTCTGGGCTTCAGTTTCCTCATCTGTAAAATGGAACTCCTCCCTCCCACAGCTGTCATGGATGTGGGTGTGATTTCTGAGCATCCCATCCCCCCTCTACCACCACTCTGGTGGCTTCATTCTCATGGAATCCTCCCCCCTTCTCTGCAGGGTAACAGGCAGAAAGCACAGTCTCTCTGATCTTCTTCCTAACACAGGGAGTTACTGCATTCCAGGGTATTCTATATGCATAAGGCAGGCCTGGAAGGAGATGAGAGCTCCTTTGGAATATATCCTAGAGTCTATCAATCCCTGGGGAGATGCTTCCACCCAGTGCAAACCACACACACACACACCCCACACACCCCACCCCCACCCTCACCCCGGGCTTGGAGGTGCCTTAATGCAGCTCCTGTTCTTGTGCTCTACCTCCGTGGAAAGGGGAGTAGTAGGGACTCTCCTTCACAGGGAGCAGCTGGATCACTTGAAAGGACTTGTGGGAAGCTAAGTTTAGTCCTCCTGGCACTGCCCCTCACACTCTGTGTGCCTCAAGTGGGTCTTTGGCTCCCTTTCTGTATGGGTTTTCTCATCTGTAAAATGAGAGAATCATTCTTAACTGTGAACCAGTCTCTCCCCCACTGCAGATAAGTTAGTGGGAAAGGGACGCTTGCCTTTTTCTATTGAGGAACTAATATGTTTCTCTTCTGGTTAAGGGTGTGGAAACCAGAAGGGAGCATGAGGTTGGGGGGGGTGGTGGAGAGGAAGTTGGTGATCAGTCGTTTCCCTCTCCTAGCAACCACAAGGAAGAATTTGGGGTAGTCTGGGAAGGTTGGACCCATGAGGTGGGGAGAGGGACAGAGATGTGCCTCATGGGAGATGTGTGTGGTGTCTCCATTTGAAGCATATGCTCTGAGTTTCCAAAAATGAGAGGCTGTAGGCTTCAGACCATCTATTCTAACCCCCAGGCTGCTTTTAGAGAAAAGGAACCAGAGGCCTGTTTAGGTGTGGTGACTTGTATAAGGCCTGGTAGTGTTTGGCAACAGAGTGGGCAAAACTCAGTTTCTGCCCTCTGCTCTCATCCTTCCCACTCTGCCTGCCACTTCTCCCTCAGCTCTGATGACATGGACTCTTGGGGCATCTGCAAAGAAATGCTCTAATTCATTCTTAACAGGAAGTGTGGGTTTTTTTGTTCTAAGTTGTCAGCCACAGCAGCTACACACACACACACACACACACACACACACACACATGTGACCCCACATGAACAGAGTCATCCCTGTAAGTACACACAGAGCTGCCTGCTCATACTTGTCAGCATTCACACCAATACACTTTTCTCTGGTGCCAGGAGATGCCAAAGCTTAGCCCCGGTAGTAGAAACTGGACTCTTCCCATGAGTGGAGAATTCGCTACATATAGGAAAGGTTTGGAGAGGTTGGGTGACCAACAAGAATAACAAATATCTTACTGTCTTATGGGAATGTTGGTGAGAATGAAATCATATAGTCTACATGAAAGAGGTTATCAAAGCATTTGGTATAAAGAAAATGCTTAATTCATGTTAACTGTCATTTCATGTTAACTGCCCTTCCAGGGCAGAACTGGACCTCTCTTTTTGTCCTTTTATTTTTTTATTTTTTGGATACCAGGTCTCACTATGTTGCCCAGGGGAATGCAGACTCAAGTTGCCCAGGGTACTGGGACTCAAGGGTCCCGACCCTTAGCCTCCCAGGTAGCTGGAATTACAGGCGCCTGCCACCGTACCCAACTGCTTTTTCCGAGAACCAGGTCTCACTATGTTGCCCGGGTTAGTCTCAAACCCTTGGACTCAAGCAATTCCTAGCCTCAGACTTCCAGGCTGGGATTAAAGGCACACACCACCGCGCCTGGCTCTGGACCTCTCTTTCTGTTTTCTGTTGTGTCCCTAGCACCTACCATCATATAGGAGGAACTTGACTAATGTTTGTTGCACACATGTCTTGTTCCTTAAACCTGCTCTATCAGGTCTTCCCCTGGTATCCTTTTTTCCCTCTTTACCCCACTGTGGCATTTTCCAAGGAGGAGACATCAACCAAAGCAGAAAGAACAAAATAGGTATTTGGGATCACAACTCTACCACCAGCTTGTTATATGTTCCTTGGCATGTCACCACCCCTCCCTTGGGTTTCCACATCTGCAAAACGGGTAGAGTCACTTCAGCTGTTCTGTTCCACGTCTCTGATGTGTGGGGCAAATAAGAAAATGTGTGAAAGTGTTGGCAAAGTAGCAAAAAGTCTTTCACACCAAAGCTGGGGAGGAAGCAGCTGATGATGCTATCCAAGGAGAACGTTAAGACCCCACCCTAGAGGATCCGCTTTTGAAAAGGGGCCATGGGGGAATGCATGTGGGGAAATGGCCTTCCTCTTCCTTCAGTGGAAAGTCCTGGTGTTCATGTAGCTGTGAACTAAAGCTATTTTTATGCAGCACGACTGCACTTATGACAGGGCCTCTTCCTGAAGGGGAAGGGTGGGGAGTTGACCTGAGTCATCAGTGATGTTCAGGCTGCACAGGCTGACAGGAGGCTGCCTGTGGAAATCAGACCTTTATCCCCAAATGACTCCCAGCTTCTGCCTCCCTCAGGTAGAGGCTCCACAGAAGGCAGTGGGAAGGACAACCCACCCCAGGAAGGACTAGGTCAATCATTGGGCTCTCAGCCCATCAATCATTAGCTATCGTCCAATAAGCTGTGGGCTGGTAGTATCCCTGGGCGGGAAACTGAGGATCCACAGAAAAGAGCTAGAATAGGATGGAGAACTGAGCCAGGCACAGCCTCCACTCACGCTGCTCCAGAGTTGGCTGAGGGGGAATGAAATTTCGACCAGGGCTTATTGGATATGGACTATGTGTTCACAATGTGTTTAGAGGCTTTACTGGATTGTGCCCCTGCCCCTGGCCTGCTTAGATAGAGGGAATTTGCTTCCACTTATAGATAAGGGCACTGAGGCTCAGTGGCCATGTGACTGACTCAGTTCTGCAGGACTCCTGACTGTGAGCCCTGGGCCGAGGGAATCAACAGGAAGGGTGATTATTTTCTTTACTGGAAAGACAGGGAAAGCCTTCCCAGAGAAGGTGATATTTGAGCCCTGCTCTAAACAATGAGCAGGATTTAGCTCTCTTGGGGGCAGGGAGAGGGAAGAAGGGCATGTGACACAGAAGGGATACAGCATAGGCAGAGGCATGGAGGTGTGACACTGCGTGGCTAGTTTGGGGGTGTCAGGTAACATAAGGTGGCTGGGGCAAGGCAGTAAGGATAAATGGGGATGACCTTGCAGGCTAAGTGGTTTGGGCTCTTTGGGGTTCCTAAGTGCCCGTGCAGGCCCTAGGCACCCGCCCGGAAGTGTGGTTATGAAAAGATGTTAGGGGTGGGAGAGGAAGGACGGGGTGACCAGCCAGACTCAGAGGAAACCAGGTAGGTTTCCTGCCCAGAAGCCTGAGCTCGGGCCTTGATGGATATTGAACAGCTGCTGTGTGCCACAGATGGAACCTGGGTCAGGCCTCGGGCCTGACTCCCCTGAATCCTGCAGGATTTCTTTTTCCTGTTCTGTGCCCGCTGCTTCTGGGCCCCAATCCTTGCATACAGTGTCCCTTTTAATCCTCACAGCACCTGCAAAGTGTGTGGTATCAACCCTACTTCATGGGAAAGGAAATTAAGGTTTTGAGAGGTTAGGGGACCTGCCCCAGGTCACCCAGTCCCTCTGATAATTTCTTGGGGTCCCCCATCCTCCTCCTCCTCCTCCTCAAACATCAGATTGCTCTCTGAGCTCTGCTTTCAGTCTGGGGAACAACTTCCTTCTTTCAGAGCAAAGGGGATCCGGAGGTTGTAAGTCCTCTGCTTCTAGGCGCCTTCATCAGACTCATATGCTAAATCCAGAAGGCCCCTTATATATCATGTTGTCCTCTCCACTTAATACAGATGAGGAAACTGAGGATCCAAAAGGGAGACTTGCTTGGAGTCCCACAAATGTTCTGATAGGTGATTGACTAACCTCTTTTGAACTAGGGTCTCTCACTGGGGCTCTAGCATAGTTGAGAAGTTGAACAATGAAGGACAAATGGTTAAGTTTGCAAGGTTGGGGGGGTCGTGGCTTGTGGGGTATGGGCTGGCTCAGGAGATCAGGGCCAAAATGCATTCAGCCCCTTCATCCTATTTGGAGCACTTCAGACAATTCAGGAAAAGATGCCACCTCTCAGATCACTTTATTGCCATTATTCGAAAAGTGTGCTAATAACTGTGCAAATTTTGGTGACATCAAGGTGACTGTATCCCCTGGAGTTGTGTGACGCACAGGCTATACAACTGTGACTGACCTTCCAGCCCTGAAAATGGAGACAGCAACTCTCCTCACTTCTCACTCTCTTTTCCTTTATATTCCAACAGAACCAGGGACCAGGAGACCAATCCCACCAAGGTGGGAGAGGGAAGTAAGGACAGAGATGAGGGAGGAGAACACAGAGAGTAGCAGAGAAAAGGAGGAGGATCTATTTCTGCTTCTAGAAACTGAAACCAAAAGTCCTAGACCGGAGTCTTCATGAGCGGCAGGTCTGCAGCAGGACCTGAGCTTGTGGAGCCTGGGAGGGAGGGCGTACCACATCTGAGAGCAGCAGCTCTGATCAGAAATGCTAGCTCTGACCTCCATGTGGCCCAGGCCAGTTCTTGCTCTTCATACTGAGAACTGTGCAAGGCAAGATCTACTTTCTCTGAGGATTCCAGACTTTACAGTGCCCTCACAGGGGTTAGGATAATTTCTGGAAGGTGGATGGCATGCTTACTCAAGCCAGTGACCCCAGAGTGGGTGACACTTTGCTGTGGCTGGTGATAGGGTTTGAGTGGACATTTGCACACCCCTAAGCTGGGGTGCTGCTATTGGTATGCCTGCATAGTGAGGACCCTACTACCCCAAGTGGAGCTCAGAACTTGTGAAGTAACATGGATTTTACAACAGCCATTTGGTTGTTGGTCATTTACGTGCCACCGTAGTGGAGTCTTTGGGGGCACTTATGGTTTTTTAAAGATGCTTTATTTATTTTCTTACATTTTTGCTAATTTTTGGATAGTATTTGATTTCTCCCCTCTGGTGTAGTTCTCCCACCACTATAGCACCTGCCGTGCATCTCCACTGTCCCTTGTGCTCTTCCTCTCCTGTTTTGACTTCCTCCCCAGCGCTTGAGACTTTATTTCCACAGTGGGACAGAATGTTTGACACTTGGACTGTCTTAAAAATTTTAGATTGGGTGGTCGCCATTTATTGTGACCTGTATGATTCAACAAGCTAGTCACATCCAGACACCCAGGTGATACCCTGGAAGTTTCCTGGACTCTCTACGTAGGAAGCGATGCTGCTGAACCTGAGCTCCTTGGGTCCCAGCTCCAGGCAGGGCAGCCCCTGTGGGCAGAGATTGTTTGATTCATCTCTGTGTCTCCCTCCAAGAGAGGAGCCTCCTTCACCCTGGCAGCTCTCAGCTCTCAGCTCTGGCTTCCCCTTTTGCCCTCTGTGTGGCTGACACCTGTAAGGTGGCTGACAGCTGTAAGGTGCAGCCTGTAAGAGGCTGAAAGAGTGGGACAAAGACCCAGGAATGTAGGCTGGTGGGTCCGGACTCTGCCATCTTCCAGTCAGGTTGCCTTTCTTTCTTTTGGAGCCTCAGCTTCTTCATTTGCAGATAGAATGATTTAAATGGCTGCCTCTTATTAAGCATATACTATGAGTCAGGCACAGCTTGATGCAAGCTGCATGCAGTAATTTGCCGGGCACGGTGGCTCGTGCTTGTAAGCTTCAGCCTATGAAGCGGCCGGGTTAGGGATCACGGTTCGAGTACGCCTGGGGCCCTTAGTGAGACCTAGTTCCAAAAAAATAGCTGGGCGTGGTGGTGAGCACCTGTCATCCCAGCTACCTGGGAAGCTGAGGCTGGGGATTGCTTGAGTCTGTGGTACCCAGGGCAACGAGAGCCTGTGGTTCCACAGGCAAAAATAGCGAGACCTAGTCTCAAAAACAAACAAACAAACAAACAAACAAATAAAAACAAGCTGCATGCAGTAAACCAAACAGTGCTTAGAAGACGTTCTAATGTGTAGGGACTCCACAAGGTCATGAGGGTTTAGAGAAATTAGGCAACTGGTCAAGTCATATGTAGGTTAGGGGTAGAGTTTGTTCCCCAGAATTCATTCTTATAACCAGCCCTCTACACTGGATGGTCTCCAGGGGGCTGTGAGTATAGACCTGGGGGACTGCTTAGGGAGAATGCTCTGTGGTTACCAGGCAGTCAGGACCTAGAGCAGCAATAGTCTGGTCAAGTACCCGACAGGATGCTGAAGGAGGAGCCCTCATACCTGTATTCTGAAAGACCACGTTTCACAGGAGAGGCAAAGGGTGAGTCCAGGTTTTCAGAGAAGGACTAAGGTAACTCTAGACTTTCAGAGAAAATAGGTGAGATAAGGCTTCATGCTCCTGGCAGGTCAGTTGGCACCATCTTGGATGAGTGGCCTTTTGTTTGTTTGGGACTTCTGGACACTGGGCGCTAGCTAGGGTGAGATTGCTGGTCATTGTGACCTTAGAAACTTAGTTTCCCCTGTTTGTTAGATAAACCCCATTGTTGTTTGCTGAACCTGAGTGGTCTTGCAATTGTGTGCACAGGTGAAAACCCATTAGATAGTTGTCAGAGGCTACCAGCAGGTCTCATGCTGGAAATGAAGAAAACTTCATTCCACTCTTATCTGTCTTCAGAACACTGAAGATGGAATGGCGTGATTGATCTTCAGTGAGCAGTCTCCATTCCTCCAATGCTTACTGTAAAAAACATTCCTGGGAGATACCAACGAATTTATGGGTGATTTCCCCTGTCCACAATTATCTCACATGAACTAATATTTTACCCAATTTTATCGTACCCTAGCCATTAGTCTTCCTTGGTTAATTGGTTGTAAAACATTCTCTTGGCCACTTTTTCCCCCTTGCCCTGGCTCTATAAAAAGCTGGCCATCAAGATAATAAGCCGCTACTAGTCTTGCTTCTGGTAGCCCACAACCTCCAGACTGTGTCTATCTCTCTTGTTTGTCCTTTCTCGCAACTCTGCGCCTGGCTCTTTACAGATAGTGACCTGTCTTCTTTTGGGCTCCGTCCTTGAGTGCTTATAGCACCTGATAGCATTGTTTCAAAACGAGTTGTTATTTAGAGTCAAGTAGGGCTTTAAGAAGTTTCAGGTAACACTTATTATTGAGAATTATCTCTATGGAAAGCAGTATTCTCAGTTTAGGAAGAATTTACGTGTTGGGCAAATCACTTTCTTTATGATGGTATTAATAAGAACGGCATAGAATGGGTGTATGGATTAAATAAGAAAAACTACACTTTTAATGAAGTTACTAGGATGTAGTTATTATTCAAGAAACCATTTGCAATGGTTACAGTAAATGAACCCAGCTTCTATAACATATGAAACCTAGAATTCCAGATTTATCCATCCTTCTTCACTTCAGTGTCTCTGGCTTGATGGCATTCCACATGTGATCGTTTATGAACCAAGGCTCTTCATGTGGTGATTTTGTCTTCTTCAGTCCCCATTCAGGTGACTCAAACTCCATTATGCATCCAGCTGCAAGGGATGGAATCTCATTGTGTGACTCAAGGACAACATGTGTTTGGAGAGCATCTGGTTTTCTTGTTATAGCTTTATTCCTTTACTTTCGTATTTTATCTCCTAAAATTCAGGGGTAGTTTAAATTCTTTTAATTTATGAGTACTTTTGAGCTGATGTTGCTTATTTTTTGAGGGTCTAAACTATTTAAATATTTCTTACATATAATAATCCTTAGCCGGCCACGGTGGCTCATGCCTGTTAGCTTCAGCCTATGAAGCGGCTGGGGCTAGGGATCGCGGTTCAAGTCCCGTCTGGGGCCTGTAGCGAGACTTAGTTCCAAAAAAATACAGCTGGGCGTGGTGGTGCGCACCTGTAATCCCAGCTACCTGGGAAGCTGAGGCTGGGGATTGCTAGAGTCTGTGGTACCCTGGGCAACATGAACCTGTGGTTCCACGGGCAAAAATAGCAAGACCTAGTCTCACAAACAAACAAACATATAATAAAACTTTTTTGTGTACTTGGTTCTAGTGCAAAGTTTGCATCCAAACCCTTAAAAGATAAGGTGAAAGTTGACGAAAGTGAAATATGTACTCTCACGTACTCCTAAGAAAAAATTAGTATCTCTTCTGCAGAGAACTGTGAATCTAGAATATTTATACTGCTTGATCTAGTCATTCTATTTTTGGGAAATGATCTAAGGAAGTGTTTTGAAATACAGCTAAAATCTTCATGTGTAAAAATATTCACCAATACTTTATAGTTACAAATAATTGAAAACGATCTAAATGAAAACCCCGGGGGACAGTCAAATGCAGTATATACATAAATGAGAGGCAGCAATTAGAGGGTTCATCAGGAAGTAAAGGCAGAGGAATGATGGGGGGATGGAAAGGGCCCAGAGAGACCTAGCGCAGAAAAAACGGCAGAGCACGCCACCTGGTGGCGAGGATGAGTAATGTGGACACCGCGGAGAAGAACGATGACTGCGAGGCGGTGAAGTACGCAGAGCAAGGAGCAAATCTGTCTATCCATTCCATTCTTACCCAGGGTGAGGGGTCAGCTTTGTTGAGTAATCTGTGGTGACTGCTTAATGATCCTGAGCAAGTTTTTAAATTCAAGCAAACCCATTTTGCAGCTTTAATGGCTTCCTGGAATTTTCATGGACACTACTTCTAGAGCAGACAGGGGAATGCTTGCCTCCAGGAGTTTGAATTTGCAAATTGCCAGGCCGCAACGGAAGGCTTGGTGGGCGTGGCCACTGAGAGCCCAGAGCGCCTTCTTGTCTTACCGCGCCGCGCGCGGTCCATACCTGAGCATCCGCACAGCCCCTCTGACTGCGCATGCGTGCGCAGCCCAGCTCACACACCCATCCCCCCCTCACACAGAGCCACCCCCAGCCCCCTCCAATGGAGGCTGGCCTCCCCCGGCCAGGAGGGGTGTTGGTGCCAGTGGGAACCTGGTCCTTCTGGACCCAGCGAGGAGGCGGCATCTACACTTTCACCTGGGAACCTCCTTGACAGGAGAGGAGGAGGTGAGGCCCAAGTGATGGGAAGGTGAGACCATTTCCTTGCAGGCTGCTCACTGCGGAGGACCCAACGTGGGAAGGCCTGGGTGGGGGAGACTAGGGTGGTGGTGGTGGAGTCGTCCTTCCTTGTTGGGCCTGGAGGGACGCAGGGGTCTGGGTTTCTTGAGCGCGATGGCAGAGTTCAAGCTTCACTGACAGAAGGAGCTTCCTGCCTCATACTTGCTCCTGGCGCCCTCCTGGTAAATTGATGACTCCTGGAGTGGGTTTTCTGGGCTCTGGGCTCTGTTTTATTGATCTGTGTATTTTCACTCCTGTAGATTTAAGATGTTGTTTGGGGGAACATATTTTAAAACTTGCTGGTGCTGACCCCCCTCCTCACCCCGGTCTAGGTCTAACGGGAAGGTGGGCAAAGCCATCTCCTACATACCCCTCCTGCCCCTGAAGGTGAAGCCAGTCTGCTCACCCCCACTGTATACCCAGTAGTCAGATAAAGATTTCACGATGGGTGCCCATCGCCCAGGGCATTCCTTAGAAAAGCAGAGATTAGATCCACAAGCCTCCCTCCAGCATCAATGCTTAGCTTGGGACAAGTTTGAATAAAAGTCCCTTCCACCTAGAATAGTTATTATTATTATTATTATTATTATTATTATTATTATTATATTTTTTGAGACTAGGTCTCGCTATTTTTGCCCGTGGAACCGCAGGCTCACGTTGCCCGGGGTACCACAATCCCCCAGCCTCAGCAATCCCCAGCCTCAGCTTCCCAGGTAGCTGGGATTATAGGCGCGCACCACCATGCCCAGCTATTTTTTTGGAACTAGGTCTCACTACGGGCCCCAGGCGGGACTCGAACCGCGATCCCTAGCCCTGGCCGCTTCAAAGGCTGAAGCTTACAGGCTTGAGCCACCGTGCCTGGCCTGGTTTTATTCTTTTTGATGCAATTATAAATAATATGTTCCTAATGACTTTCTAATGGATCGTTATTAGAGTATGGAAACAACTGAGTTTTATATATTGATTTTGTGTGCTGTAACTTGACTGAATCATCTTTTATAACAACTTTTTTTTCGGAGTGATGTAGGAAGTTGGAATTTTAAAAAAACCCTCCTATTTTTGTCACAACCTGAGTCACCTGCAATATGTAAAGAATCTTCTAATAGAATCTTCCCATAATGTCTCTTGGTTATGTAGGGACTCCTGCCAGCAAATAGACAGCTCTATGATGTTTGATGAATTGGATCTGGTCAGGGCTTGTACTCTTTAACAATAACAAATTTCATTGTCTTCTGTTTTTCTGGAAAGGCATTTGAAAAGTAATTTACTTTCCATTACTTTAAATGCACAGGAAACTTTAATAGCAGTACAAATACCTTTTATCTTATACTCAGATTTCTACTTTACCACATATTTGACTTAATGTGAAGCATTAATTTATGTTTTCATCACAGTATTCCACTTTGTATTTAACTAAAATATTCCAGGGATCTACCATATAGCCCCCAAAGAGTAAATCATTGCGGTTCCAAGTTATAATCCAATCTACAAGTTCATTTCAACTTTCACTACCTGTCTCAATCTTCTAATTTACCATTCTCTTTTGAAACTGTTCCCGAGGCCATTTCAATTCCTCATTTTCATAAACTTGATGGATTTAATGTGCCCACATGTCTACAGTCTGGGTGGTCTTTTCTTTTTTTATATAAATTGTTTTATTTTGTTCTTTAGATCACAACCTCTGTGTTTTTTTGGGATACCTCCCCCTCCTTCCTCCCCTTCCATTCTCTCAAACCCCACTCTGTGTTGTCTACTAGTTGTGCTAAGTCCATTAGTCTCTTTCCTGTGGCAGTGTCCTTTCACTGGGTGAGGGACTGTGTTGTTGGAACCGGGCTAGCCTTGGTGGTAGGTTTGCAGTCTTAAGTTTGCCTTGGGTGGCCAGTCTGTATTCATTTGTGATCTGTCCATGTTTTCTTGCTGCAGGCCGTGGGTAGTTTTTCTATTTGACCTCTTTCACTTAGGTTTTCAGGTTCATCCACTTTGTGTGCATGTGTGTGTGTTACCTACATAGTTCATTTACCTGTCTGGTTGCTTAATAGTTTGTTTCCTCAGATTTAGAATTGACTTTTGGTGGTATTAAACCAAGGGAAAAAAGAAATTATCATTCCTGTGATGAATTATAATATAACCATGACAAATACAGGCCAGTATATCAGCATTAATTAATATCTCCACACACAACGCCTCCTCCCCCACTGACATTGCTAAAAAGAAGACATTTTTCATGTCTGAACTTTTGCACTTGAAGTTCTCTTTGTTTGAAGTACCCACTCTGTCACTTTGTTCAGGTCATTGTCAAATAATTCCCTCCTCAGTGAGACCCCTCTAGAGCACCCCTTTGATAATGAAAGGTGCAAAGGGGGGCAGATCAACCAATCAACAAGCCACAAGAAAAAAGTGGTATTTTTCAAATGCAGCTTCTGTCACCCAGGTTCCCTCAGGTTCCTACCACCTGTGCATTGCAGCAGTAGGTTCCTACCACCTGTGCATTCAAATGCAATTTAACAACAGGGTTTTATTCACAAGGAAAATTAACAGGGAAATCAAAAAGTCCTTAAAGCTACAAGTGGCCAGTTATCTTACCCCAGTCACCATTTTTAGTCCCAGAGGTCTCAAAGACACATGTACATGATGGTGTCCTTTTGCCTCTCCAAACCTGAGGCAGGCACTCTGCAAAGTCTAGTCTTTCTCCAGTGTCTTCTATTTGCTTCTTCTCTCTCCAGCATTCTGAGCTGCTCTGCTTCTCCAAGGCTCTTTAGTCTTTTCCAGCAAATGTTGACGCACAAATCAGCTTTCCAAATCTCTGGCTATCTCCAGGTACTAGCTTTCCATGCCACCTTGCTGCAGTGCCACACTCTTCACACCAACTACGCTTCTGCCGGCCACCATGACTCCTTGCCACCACCAGCTCACTCTTCTAGGGGACTTCTGCCCAGCCTGGTCACTCAGGCTACACTTTACTGGCCCACCATCCTCATGTCTTTCCTCTCCCCAAAAATCTCTCCCTCTCAGTCTCTGCTCTTTTTTTTTTTTTAAATCTCCTTTTTTTTCCCCTCCTGAAAATCAGAGACTCCAACCGATTTCCCTTCATACACCCTCTTGGTGCTCATTTTCTCTTCCCCACCCAGGATTTGCAACAAGGTAAAAGAAGGAAGTACCTTTATCCTATTTAGGCCACCTTTTACCTCCCTGTTTTTCAGACACAGCTAATGGCAACAATGCCTAAATTTTGATACTGCCCATGTTAGGGTCTTGGCTTCAGTAATGCTATTTTTAACATTTTGGGGATATGCCAAACTATTTTAAGCTTAGACTGCTTCATTTAACTTTTCCACAAGCATACGCACTGTACTTGTTATTTAAAATTTTTGTTTTAACCATGGCAGTGTATATGAAAGGGGTTGTGATTTGAATTATATTTTTAATTTAACTAATACAAATTAGTTTTAATTTGTATTTCCACAATGACTAGTGATGTTGAAAATCTTAAGGTGTTTGTTAACCAATGATCTATGACTTTGGAGAACAACCTATTCAAGTCCTTTGTTCATTTTAAAATTTGGTTTATTTTTATCTACATCAGTAGTAAATGTTCTCTGTGTATTGTGATTACCAGACTTATCACATCTATGTTGCTGAACATGAACCTGTGACCTAAATGGCACAGAAGTCAAAAACCATGTCACCAGCTTTTGAGGAAAGAGCTAGTTTAATATGAGGTTCCCCTGCCAGGCACGGTGGCTCGTGCCTGTAAGCTTCAGCCTATGAAGCGGCCGGGGCTAGGGATCGTGGTTCGAGTCCCAACTGGGGCCGGCCCGTAGCGAGACCTAGTTCCAAAAAAAGAGCTGGGTGTGGTGGTGCGCGCCTGTAATCCCAGCTACCTGGGAAACTGAGGCTGGGAATTGCTTGAGTCTGTGGTACCCGGGGCAACAAGAGCCTGGGGTTCCACAGGCATAAATAGCAAGACCTAGTCTCAAAAAAAAAAAAAAAA
>PVHY01015297.1:0-36290 GCA_004024945.1 Uropsilus gracilis
GGGGGGGGGGGGGGGGGGGGGGGGGGGGGGGGGTGAATCCCTGGGATTACAATAATGTGAAATTTATATATAAATAAAAAAAGAAAGAAAGAAGGCCGGGCACAGTGGCTCGTGCCTGTAAGCTTCAGCCTATGAAGCAGCCAGGGCTAGGGATCGCAGTTCGAGTCCCACCTGGGGCTTGTAGCGAGACCTAGTTCCAAAAATACAGCTGGGTGTGGTGGCGCGCGCCTGCAATCCCAGCTACCTGGGAAGCTGAGACTGGGGATTGCTTGGGTCTGAGAAACCCCAGGCAACGAGACCCTGCGGTTCCACAGGCAAAAGTAGTGAGACCTAGTCTCAAAAAAAATAATAAAGAAAGAAAGAAGAGATTTCAAAAAATGGGTTCTCTGTGCAAGATAACTTTTTCAGAGTGGGACCTGATTACTTCTTCCTGTTGCCACACAGGGAAATCTCTGTTTCACCTCATTTCTAGCAAACTGAGTACAGAAGATGAGAGTTTTCACTTTCACTTTCTTCCTTCACCTTCAGAAAATTTTTCAGTTCATCAAGTTGAATGAGAAATGATTCCAGCTTCTCAACTTACTCAGCTATAGGTACTGGTCAATAAGGAAGACATGTCTGTAGGGCTTCAGTTTGATCTTACTATTAAATACCCGTTGAAGTAGTGCAAGCTAAGAAGTGCACCTCTCATGTGTCCATAGTTCTTAAAATAGAACAAGAAACAAGTCAAGAGCTAGATATAAATTAGCAAGGTAAGGAGCTTTCGTTTTATTGAAACTTACATTTTAGTGTATGTTAGAGTGAAAAAGGTTACACGAATGACAAGAAACTAACCTCTTGGTCAAATTATTTTCCCACAGATACTAAGCATATACTTATTGCTACAGATTTCACCACTAATTAAAATCCACACATATAAATATTCTAAGCGAGACTTAACTAAAGAAAAATACAGATCTTGTTGTTTGAAAGTAGTAATGATAATGGCAATTGTAGGAAAGAAAAATACATCTTTTGTTTTTGAATAACTTGTTCATCATCTCACAATCTTAGAGACCCTTATCGGGGCGTGAAAATTGTATTCTGCCATGGGTATTTGTTCAGACTGTATCATCTGTCAGGGGGTTGCACATAGACTTCTCATGGAATACTTAAAATATCAAGCATTGAGCATAATTTATACCTTGTGTTTAAGTACAGTAGATGTGTCCCTTAAATCTGTTTCTAAATCAAGCCTTTTTAATGTAGGGAAATAACTAGCTTTTTAATGGAAACCAATAGGAAACTGGGCTGTAAAACTGAAGAATCTTTTTTGTAAAGCAGTCATTCTCAATTGCTTTGGTGACTTCAAATGCTTATATGACCACTTTTTGAAAACATGACACAAATGATATTCTTACTCTTTACAGTTTACAAATGCCTGAAAATTTCTGGTCACTATTTTGCCACATAACGTCTAGCAGCATTCACCTAAAGAGATGAAAAAGTAAAGAATTAAAATGTCTATACACCACAGAATCTTAGAATTGGAAAGTATTTTAGAGATGACAGACTCCAACTTCCACTCAGTGTGGGAATGCTGCCTTTGAGTTCCATTTGATGCTCAAATACACGTTCAAAAATGAACTTGCTATTCACCCCCAAACCAAAATACCTGGTCCTCTCCCATTTTTTCCTGTTATAAATACCACCATCTAACCGGAAAATCTAATCCTTTATCACCTGAACCACTGTTGGCTGGTGATAAAGTGGGAAACATCAGTTTCCCACTGACTCTCCAGGCTCCCTAAAGTCATAAGCCATACCATATTTTTATTCATAAAATAAATAAGCGTTTTCTATACTCTAGGTAGCCGATTACTATTAAATCAGGATCTCTTCATCCAGAAGAAGCTAAAAATGGACTCTTTTTTTTTTTTGAGCATCTCCTGTATTCTGTGCGCTGTTAGGCATTTTATACATAAATTCACTAAATTCCATCAAGAAGTCTATGAGGTGTACTGCTACTATATCCACCTTTCGTTAGAAACTGAGGCTTAGCATTAATAAGTGAATTGACTAGGAACATACACACATGGAGCACTGGGGTCAGTCTAATGCCAAAGTCTGTGCTTTCCCCTACACCTTTCTTTTTTTTTTTTGAGACTAGGTCTCGCTATTTTTGCCCGTGGAACCTCAGGCTCTCGTTGCCGGGGGTACTCAAGCTATCCCCAGCCTCAGCTTCCCAGGTAGCTGGGATTACAGGCGCGCACCACCACGCCCAGCTATTTTTTTGGAACTAGGTCTCACTACAGCCCCAGGTGGGACTCGAACCTCGATCCCTAGCCCCGGCCGCTTCATAGGTTGAAGCTTACAGGCACGAGCCACCGTGCCCGGCCTTACACCTTTATTTCAATCATCTCACCTCCTCTACTGAAGTTTATCTTGCCTATTTACTAGAGGGTTTCTAAACATCATGTTTCTAATTCTTATTTTTTTTTTCTGCTTCTATTTTTGTCTCTCTTTGTCCCTCAGCATTTCTCTGAATCTGACTATGGCTGAGTCTCTTCCAGAATCAAATCTCTTCTGGGCCCATCTCTGTCTTACACTGCATTTCTAATACTGTCTCTTGTAGAACTGCATGTCTGCATTCCTCAATGTCTGTGTTGGAAACTACCTGGGAAAATCGAGTAACATCTCTTGCCAAAATGACAGTTGGTGGGAGCGTTGCTGAAAGACATGTTTACGTGTTGAAATCTACACAAAAACAGTTTGAGTACCACAGCTCTTCTAAGTCTAAATATGGTGTCTGTACAGAGAAAAAGTTCTTTGAATTTCCTTGAACCCTAAAAATTGTTCCCAAAGCAGCATGATACTAGAACCTCACCATGAAATTAAGTTTGGAAAAGCATGTTATGGGTCAGGACTGCCTTGGATAAAGTCAAAATAGGATTTTAAACCAAAGATTTCTGGACCTCCTAGAACTAAAGAATGTTGTGTCTAGCTCATTTTCATGGGGGGAGGTTAGTTGTACATAGTGTTCAAAACATTTCTCAAAATAATTATTGGAAGGAAAAAAGTCAAACATCAGCGCTCAAAAATACCTACTTTAATTGATTTCAGCTCTACGAAGAGTAATATAAGATAGTTACAGTCTGTTGCTTATGGTAAGCAGCTTTTTTAATACGGTTTCTATTCTGCTATATTTATCATCATATAGTAACTGTTTTAGCCAGTTTCAGGAAACTGAATGCTTTCCAGTTTCTTCAAACATCTGTTCCTCGTGTCCCTCATTTATGAGACAACCTTGTTCTGGTGACTCCTAGTATTTCAGTATCACCTCAACTATCCCCCATTTTCCCTACCTCCTTGACTACCTTGCTCCTTAACATTTTTTGGACATTCACTATTTACCAGGCACTAGATAATATCTTTTGCATTCATTTATCTCATTTAATTTTCACAACAAATCTCTAAAAAGTAGCATTATTTTACCACAATTTTTTTTAAAAAAGATAACTTGTCCAGAATAAAACTGAGAATCCAAAAATAAACTCATATTTATTTATGGTCAACTAACTTTTGACAAGGGTTCCAATAAACTTTTCAATAAATGGTGCTTGGGAAACTTGATATTCACATGCTTAATAAGGATGAAGTTAGAGCCTTATCTCATACTATAGATAAATATTAATTCAAAATAGATCAACAACCTAAATGTAAGTGTGGAAACTATAAACTTGGAACTGTAATTCTTGGAAGGATGCATAGGCATAAATCTTCATGAACTCAGTTAAGGGAGCATTTCGTAGATGACACTTAATGCACAAGCAATCAAAGGGGGAAGGGGAACAAATAAATTGGACTTCACCAAAAATTAAAATTTCTGTGCTGCAAATTACTACATCAAGAAAGCGAAAATATGATGATTCACAAAATGGAGAAAAATATTTGTATAATATTGCTCTAGTATCCAGAAATATACAAAACTTTTGCAACTCAGTAATAAAAAATATATACCCCCCAAAAATTTAATAACAGGTAAAGGTTTTCAAAAGACAGTTCTCCAGAGAAGATATGCAATGACTGTGCTTAAAAAATAGCAAATCTCAGCTAAGATAGGGAGGTAAAATGATAAACGGTAAAACGGAGGTAAAATGGTAGGAAGATAAAAAAAGTGCCCTTGCCTTGGAAAATTCCTCTAGAGGTTAAATGTGGAGTTACCAAGTGCTACAGAATTGAAGACATGCTCACTCAAAAACATGTACACAAATGTTTATGGCAGTAATATTCATAATAGCCAAATAGTGGAAGCATCCCATATGTCCATCTACTGAAAATGAATAAACAAAAGTAGTCTCTATACACACAAATAATATTCAGCAAGAAAAAAATATTCAGCAGAAGTTTCTACATGGATGATCTTTGAAAACATTATGCTAAGTGAAAGAATCCAGTCACACAAGACCATAAATTGTCTGACTTTTTATGCAAAATTCCCAGAATGAGCAAACCCATGAACACAGAGAATAGACTATTGGTCCCAGGGGTTGGGGACTGAAAAGAATGCTCCGTTCTGTTTAATAGTTATGGAGTCATTTGGAAGATGATGAAAACGTTCAAAAAGTAGTGGGGATGGTTGCACAATATTATAAATATAACAAAAACTCCTGAATTGAACACTTTAAAAATGGTAAATATTATGGCATATGAATTACATACCAATTTTTAAAAAGATTCAAATCCATGTTCAACTTCAGAGTGTAAACAGTTAACCACTACACTATGAAGCCAAATGAGTAATATACTGTGTTTATAAAGTCTACTGGATTGCTTACTCCTTTCAATTGTTTTTCCAGGTCATTGATTCTCTGGTCTAGGTTTTGCAATATTCAAGGTACCCCAAAAGATCAATGGGTGTCAGAAAATACTCAGTTCCCCATTTTTATTCATTTAAGAAATATTAGACTCCTAAAAGTATTTGACTCCTCTATCACAAGATACTTTCAGGAAGTGGTATAGCAAATAATACAACCATGCAGAGTGTTGCAACTTCAAAAAGTTTATGAATCACTAATCTCTGCAGAATTAGAGAGCATGCTAAGGATAAAGACAAGATCTGAACCTGATAGGGTATGACCTAATGACAGGTAATCTTGAAGCTTCTGCCAGAAAGCACAATAGTCTGTCTAAAAAATGCATTGATTAAATGCCTGGGAGGGTGGAACCTTGGGAAATTCCTCTAGAGGTTAAATGTGGAGTTACCAAGTGCTACAGAATTGAAGACATGCTCACTTGTCAGGTTAAGAAACAAATGCCCATGTCCACATACAATGATATGTTCCCTCCCATATAATTTAATTGCAGCTATGTAGTCAAATAAGTACGTTTATACATTTCTCTTGCCCTGTTATAAACTCTTTTCTTTAAGGCTCACACTACATGCCCCTGCAGACTGAGACCCCTGATAAAGAAGTTGATGAGAATAAACTAAAGGATGGCACAGTAAGACTATGAGTAGGTAGAAGTACAAAAAAAAAGGAGTTTCAATGCAGATGATTGAAATAAAAAATACATTCCACAGTTACTAAGTGAAAGATTGATTTCAGTATCATCTTCCAAATCCAGCACTCAGTTAACTCTGATCAGAGAAACTATGATCTGCACTCAGCAAAATCCCATTAGTTCGAATCTTATTTGAACATAATTAAATGCCCATTTATTTCAACAGTTAATATTCCATCTAGTTTTCATCTTACAGGTTTGCAGAGCATGCTTCTGGCCTATCATGACCTCCCTGAGAAGCCATGGGCTCTCTTTTTCACAGAAAAAACACCATCATGAAAGAAAGCCTGACCTCTGGACGGCAGAATGAGGACTGAACTGAGTTGTAGGATTTGTTTAAAAAACAATCTAAGATAAAGTAAACATTATTCAAGATATTACCACTAACATCCTATAAACTCTTCCTTAAAATCCTAGAAATTGTCCTCTCTGGTGTGGAGGGTGAGGGAATGAGTTCCGGCTCAGTCTTATATCTCAACTATAAAATGTTGTTCAAGTTGGACTAGAATCACCAGATGATCTCTTTAAGATACTTTCCAGCTCCGATATTTTTATTATTCCAGAGCTCTTGTTATCTGTTACATGCAGGAAAGGCACCTTGGATGGCTGAAAATGAGCTCTTCAAACCACAAATATCATTTATTAGTGTGACTAGAAAGGCTGACAGGCAATGGACATCGTCGGGAAAGGAAATGGAAATAAACAGAAGTCATTACTTTCCCTTGGCTAACCTAAGGTATTGAAGTACAGTATCTGGTTTTGCCTGTTATACCTCAAGGAAGATAAATAATGGGTGTTCCAGAGGGGGCGGAGTCCCATGCAACTGTAATGAGGACACTTTTGGAAATAAAAAGGAAGAGAGCCAGATTCTAGAACACTATTGTTTGGAAGTATCTTCGGAAGCTCACAAAAGATCACTTGGGAACATAACAGGCACTGATACAAATCAGTCTCACCTTAAAAGGAAAAACTGAAAACAAAAACCCAGAAAAGAGAGGCTATATGGTCAGTAAACATAATTAATATATAAATCATCTTATATTTGTGTACCATTTTATAATTTTCAAATGGTTTCAAAGTCATCCTCTCATCTGACACTCATAGCGGAAGCTGGTTGTAGTCCTGGCTCTAAATTGAATTAGCTGAGTGATCCTAGGTAAGATATTTTAATAATATAGACCACAGCCTCCTCATTTGTGGAATGAAAAATACATGCCCTATCTACCTCTTGGGTTCTTGTGAGGATCAGGTGGGGATTAAAATTACTGACTTGTTTTACATATACAGATATTCTCATCTTACATTCACAGATCACAGATACAACGGAAGTTATTAAGGAACATAACAAATGTTTGAAAATTCATCCAAATACATGGTTCACAAAATGGACACTCCCCAGCTCCAATATGTTTTAGAGTACTGTAGGACTGAATGCGCATTAAGGCTCCCCTGAAGACTGTGGGCCACCCAAGAGAAGAAATGCTTCTCTACCTGAAAGATTTACCATGCACTGGGAGCAGTGAGGACTGGACGTAGATTACCAACTGACAGCTCCAGCACCAGTTACTGTCTAATAGGTTATTAAAGCCCATTTCATGCATTATAGTATGTAGATTTAATGATTTGTTCTTTCAAATAATTAGCTCCTAAATCCAACTATTGACTATTTTATACAATACAGTTATCACAGACATTAAGATGAGTATCAAATAGCACAACTAAAGACCTAAATCTGCTACAAACACAAAAGATTAATCTAAGTACCCAAGAAATGGATTTGCTAAGGTAACATACGGGTAACTGACAGGAATAACAAATACAATTCATAACACCCATATCTAAATGCAGACTACACTGGCAGATACAAGGTTAGGGAACAAATGGAGAACAAACTTAAATTTACCTACTGCTACCAGTATAGCTTTTTAATTTATTTTTTTGCAACCTCCACTATTGTAAATTTTCATATGTTCAGTGGCACACCTAGATGGGCCAGTCAGTCATAGCCAGTCAGTCATTTCCACAGGAGAAAACTAGTAGTAGACGTATGTAGGGCATGTGTTGAGTGTTAAGCTGAGCGTATCTCAAGTTCAGGTCACAAATACAGGACAGAGAACAGAAGCCTATTTGAAATCAAGCTTCTACTCCCTTGGGAACTACATGGATCCTAGCAACACTGAACAAAGGGCTATAGACAAAGCAATAGAGAATTCTGGACCGTAAACCATTTTTCTATCTCTAAGCTGTATACATTCAGACACTTCCGTGCCCAGCATTAGCACAGTCTATCACACACACGTGTAATGCTACCATCTGGGCAGACTGTAAATGCTGGGATTTTCTGTTTCTGGAGGATATTGGACTACACATGAGTTTGAGTTTGTTATCAGATCACTTGGTCTCTCTCAGAGGAAGACCCAGAGACTGTGGACACTGTTCATTGCGCAGAAAAGTCTGACCTTCAGGAAAATGAGACAAAGTCCACGGTCAGCCAGTCAGGGCTCTGCAGGGAGACAAGAACCCAAGTAGGACAAGTCCTACTGGGAATACTTTACTAACCTAAGTTGGCTGAATACGCGAGGGTGCATTCAGGTGAACCCTACATAAAGAAGGGAATGGTAGGATGTTAGCACATTTACTCAAAATCCCTCTTCCACATAATTTAACAATCTAGTAGTCTTAGTAACTTAGATGCTTTCGAAGGGAAAATGCAGGAGTTAGATGGGTGATTGTCAAAAAGATTCTACATGCTTATGGGTCTGAAGAAGGAGCAGATGGTATGAAAGAAGCTGAGAAAGAGCCACAGGCCACGAATATCCACAGAACTCTTAGCAGTCCTAATCCATGAGAGAGAGAAACATATATTGTAGAGAGAGGAAATAAAAAAGGGGACTAGGAGTTGCACAGGGGGATAACTGGAGTTGAAATGTCTTGTCACACCACCACTTGTCTGGTCTTCTAACTCTGGAGCAATATCCAGCACACTGGTTAAGGAACATTTCTCTAGTCTCTTCTGCACATTGCTCCGTGCTAAACACAAGGTTTTGGGGGGGTACCTGAAGTACAGGCATTAGTGCCATACCACTGTAGGGTCAAAACTGCATTGAAAAAGCCAACAGTTGTGAAACTTGCAGAACTGTCATATATTCCACATCAATGTTACACTTCATATTTGATGATGCAATGCTCCACTCTAAGCCAAGACATGCAGCTTACGTAAGGAAGTGCTTTGCAAACACAGTGCCTCATTTTTCCCTTTGTGCAGGAAAGGACAAAAACTTAATGCTGCATGGAGGCGGAGTACCCCCTGGCCTCCACACAGTCACTCCAAGCACTGACCAGCTACAGTGACCAAGATCCACAAAGACTGAATGACAGACAAGACAAAGCAGGTACCTCCGAACAGCCACTGAGGACACACTCTGCACCTTGGTCCTGTCTTCACCTCTTTATTCAGAGCACCTTGTCCCTGTTGAGATACAACTTGAATGCCACGGGAGAGAGCACAAAGAGGACATTCTCTTCTCTTCACTAAGTCAGTGAGGTTTACTGAGTGGTAAAGGCACACTCCTTCTGCAGCTTCCTTCTCAACTGTCATGGTGTCAGCAGATTTTATGGGAGGAGAGAAAAGGGCATGGATAGGCTCACTTACGCAGAGCAATTTTTCAGCGCAATTATGCCTCTTTCTTGCAGCTCCACTGGCACTGTTTTAGGAGCTGCAAGTTGGAGCAAGTTGCCCTGCATTTACAGGAAGGATTAACTAAACTGGATTTCATGTAAATCAATTTATACTGTTCAGATGGTATGTTCAAGATGCAACCAAGTCACTCCAACTTACAGCAATACTTCCAGGAGGTGGCCTTGCAAGGCACAACATACTAGATTAGGAGTGTAATAGTCATGAAAGTAAATGGGAGGGAAACATCACTCCTTTTTTGTCTAGATCCTCTATCCCTACTGGGCATAGCCCTTCCCTATGCTAATCCTGGAGCTGCAAGAAAGAGGCAGACCCCAAACAAGTAGGGGGCCAAGATAGTGGCCAAGGCTGGGCCCTTAGCCCAGCCAGCAGAGGACTCAGCATGCACATTGTAGGCACTTAATAAAAATTGTTGACTCACCACTGCGAGATGATAATCATGCTTATATAGTCATGCCTGAAATTATTTGTCACTTTTCGGTAGAAATTAACTGCCCCATATATAAGCTAAAAATGGGTGAGGTTATGTTTTCAAATGAGTCTGACTCAGATCGTTAGGTTGGAATATATTAAATATGATTCACACCTTGATTTAAAATAATCACCATTACTCTGCATGTCTAGCTTTATGTATGCTTTCGTTGAGTTGTACGTGCATCAGGAAAGAAATAGACTAAGGACTTAGGTATGGTTATAGATTTGGCTCCCAGAGGGGCTAACAATGGCAAGGTAAGATGTCTAGTAAACTAGGGTTCCTGCTTACACCTGGTCAAATTATTATCCCTGTAAAAAGTAAATGAAGTACTTTCTTTGAAAAGTATAGTGCTGAGGGTTTATAGAACACTTTTATCTTCAAAGGGCCAAGCCAAGACTCACAATACCCAGCTCACAATATTACACCTTTTACACAGTGCATCAAGTATGAAAGAAAGGTCATAGGAAGGCCCTAAGGCCATAAAGCCAATGCAACATCAGATTTGGGATGAACTGTCTGATCTTCTTGGCTCCTAGACCTGTATTTCAACCACATAAATCAAGTTGTGAAGAACAATCAGGGAAAATCTAATTCACATCATGTATCTATATTAAGCTAATTGATTGGGCAGAAATGTATCAAAATAGCAGGCTGTTTCCCCTTCAGGGCAGTGATGGGTAGGAAACTAGATGTGAGGATTAAGGGTAGCCAGCCCCAGAGGTAGAGTCATAAGCAGGCAGCAGTCCTCTAGTACTGGAACATTCCCAGAGAAACATTCAAGTAGTGAGGGGAGAACAGAAAGGGGTGAAAGGGAGCCCTTAGGGCTCAACATGCCAATCAGAGAAATCACCGTTTTCACAGCACTTGTCTGTTTTCCTAGTTTCCAACATATTTCCTTATAATGCGTATAGTCGTCCTTTGGAGAAATACCACCATCACTTTGACCCGGCCCACACTCAGAAATGCTCAAAAAGGGAAACTGGTCGAAGAGCAAGAGGCAGCGAGGCTGCGAGGTTGCCGGGCTGCGAGGCTGGGAAAGTGCACAGGTTAATGGGGGAGTCTAGGACATAGGTGGGCTCTGGAGGAAGAGGAGTGGGTGTGACGGTTGATGGGGGAAGGTGGAAGAGAGCGAAGCACTCAAAAGACCCCAGTATCACAATTTTCTGCTCTATGAACCACCTGCCAAAAATTATGTGCGGGACACCAAGTTGCCTCCACCTTACCATCCCCCCGCCCGCCCCCGCGACCACCACCACCACCAATTTTCTGTCACTCTACCCCGCCGTTATTTACTTAATTCTGACGAGTCCGGAATGGAAAACTCCCCACCTCTGCCCGGTTCAGTCGCAGTCTGTCCGGCGAACCTGTATAAGTTTTTTTCCCTCTCTCTACTGAGCTGGTTTCGCGGCTAGGCCAGAAATACGGAACCACCCAGATCGAGCCTCGAGGATCGCTCCCCTGGCAGTAAAGGGATTAAGTTTCGCCCGGCCTCCCCGCCGGCCGGGTGTCCGCAGCATCTCGGCATCTCCGGCGGCTGCAGCAGCCACTGCCGGGGAGACTGACGGCCGGTCGAGGGGCGCCGCCCGGGCCGAGGAGGCAGCCGGCCGCCAGAGCGTGGGAAGGCGGCGGTGCCCTTTCCCAGCCTCGCGCCCCAGCGCCGGGGGCCCGGCCTGAGGCCTCCGCCCCGCACCCCGGAGTGCAAACTCCGTCCCAGGAGGGCAGCGATGGGCTCCCGGGCCCCATCGGCACACCGGGAGCCCGGGCCCCATCGGCACAGCCGGATGACATGGGTCCCGCCGCGGCCGCTGCCTCCCGCTCGTGGGCCCCGCCACCCCGCCCCGCTGAACCCCGGAGCCCTCGGCCCGCGCCGGGCCCCGGCGGCACCTGAGAGGCGGCCACAGCCTGGGCGACCCCGGCGCGGGCAGTGGCGCTCTTTCCCCGGGGGCCGCGGCGAGGGGGCGCGTTTTACCCATAGCGTTCCCGGGTGCCAGCCATCTCCTCCGCGCGCCCGTGGGCGCCGGGCGCTCGTCTGCCTCCGGCGCGAGCTGGCTCGGGCTCCCGCGCGAGCTCCCGGGCCGCCGCCGCCGCCGTGGCCGCCGCCGCTCTAGGCCGCCGCCCGCCTTCGCCACCGCCGCCGCGCAGCAGCCGGGATCCGCCCGCCGCGCGCAGCGCCAAGGACAGCACGGCGGCCCCGACGCTACGGCGGCTGGGTCTCCAGAGCCCAACTTAAGAGTTTTCGTCCCTCAGTCCAGGGGCAGCACCATGACACCACGGCCGCACCACACTGTCATTTCCGCTGCCGCAGAGGCAAAAAAAAAAAAAAAAAAAGGCGATCCCTTCGAAAAGGCGGCGGGGAGAGGGGGGGCCGGTGGGAGCCAACAGGCCGGGGCTAAAGCCCCGAGGGAGCTCTGGGAAGGGCCCCGACAGCAGGGGCGCTCGGCCACCTTCCCTGGCTCACCTTCCGCCGCCCCCGCCGCTCCCAGCTCCCCTGGCCCCTCCTTTGGAGGCGCGTTTACAGGTTTTCTCCCCCAGCAGGAGAGACCAGAGAAACCTGAGCAAGCAAAGGCAGCGGGTGGGTGGGGTTCTGGTTACTACTGTACCTACCAGCTGATTCCAGCAGCCTTTTCTCCAGCGTCCTGTCATCTTGAAGACACACCGAGAGGGACCCGGGCGTGCGTGCGTGTGTGTGTGTGTGTGTGTGTGAGAGAGAGAGAGAGAGAGAGAGAGAGAGAGAGAGAGAGGGAGAGAGAGAGAGAGAGAGAGAGAGAGAGAGAGAGAGAGAGAGAGAGAGAACACAGAATGTGAAATGCAGAAGACTATAGTCAAACTCCTCTTCCAGCCACCAAGTCCCTGGTCCCACAAACCCCCAGAACACCGAAATGGCTTTTGCAACCAAGAAGGAGAGGCCTAGGTTCACCCTGCAGGTCCTTGGATAAAGCTGTTCTATGTAAAGTTAACTACAGAGTAAAACAAAAATAGTGGAGGAGACAGAAAAGGGCAGACAATTGAAGGAAACCCAACCCCTCTTTCTTTTTACAAAGGGAGAATGGCTGTGCTTTATTGGTCTTGGGCAGAAGTGGTGGGGATGGTTAAAGCCACCAAATTTTTAAAAAGCAAGCAAACAAACAAAATCACCCAAAGTACGGTTTTATTTGCATATTCAAAGCCTTAATGAGCAAGACAAGAGGATCATAACTAAGAGAACAATGAGGTGGATGCCAGCTATCCAGGTATTCAATGCCCCCCATTATGCTAATTAGTCCTTCTGGAACCCTGTTGCTGTTGGTCTGGAGCCCTCCTGTTGACTGACCTTACCTTTGACTTTGAGACAACCACCCCACTCATCAGGATGCAAGAGGGCAGGAGGAAGGGTTGCAAAGATGATTCTGTTCTATAAATGAGGAATAAGGGGAGATGAACGGGAAAGAAACCAGGAAATGAAGGGCCGAGCATGGTGGCGTATGCCTGTAGGTGGCAGCCTAGGAAGCCACAGCCGGGGACCGCGGTTCGAGTCCTGCCTGGGGCACGCAGCAAGACCTAGTCCCCAAAAAATTAGCTGGGTGTGGTGGCACGCGCTTGTAATCCCAGCTACCTGGGAAGCTGAGGCTGGGTATTCCTTGGGTCTGTGGTACCCTGGGCAACGTGAACCTGCAGTTCCACGGGCAAAAATAGCGAGACCTAGTGTCAAAAAAAAAAAAGAAAGAAAGAAACAAGGAAATGAGAAGAACCACCCCCCTCTTACATAGGCCTCCCATTACTGTGCATGGGAAAGAATCCAGAAAAACTAAGGTAACTCTGGGCGTATCCCATCGGGGAACTAATAGTAACTAGCCAACACCCCTATTAAACAATGTGCTAAAGAGCACTGAGGTGGAAGCTCACAAAAATCACAACCAGGCTATCCTGATGAAACTTTCTCATACGAGTAAAAGTTAGTGAGTCACACCAAAAGCACAGGCAACAAAAACAAAAATAGACAAGCGGAAGTACATCAAATTTAAAAACTTCTGTTCAGCATAAGAATCAACAGAGCAAACAGGTTACAATGCAGAAAAAAATATTTGGAAAATATGTGAATATGAAAAGAACTTCTACTACTCCATAACAAAACAATAAATAACCTAATGAAAAAATGGGGAAGGGGTTTGATTAGACATTTTTCCAATACACATAGCAAGCACATGAAAGGATACTCAACATCAACATCAGCATCATTAATTATCACAGATAATGCAAGTCCAAACCACAACCAGCTATCACTCGACACGGGTAAGTATGGTCCTAAGTTTTTATTTTTTGTTTTTATTTTTTT
The DNA here is from genome assembly GCA_004024945.1 of Uropsilus gracilis. Taxonomy (NCBI): domain Eukaryota; kingdom Metazoa; phylum Chordata; class Mammalia; order Eulipotyphla; family Talpidae; genus Uropsilus; species Uropsilus gracilis. The sequence continues at coordinate 14,029 of PVHY01015297.1, forward strand.
TTTTGAGACTAGGTCTTGCTATTTTTGCCCGCGGAACCGCAGGCTCAAGTTGTCCGGGGTACCACAGACTCAAGCAGTCCCCGGCCTCAGCTTCCCAGGTAGCTGGGATTACAGGCACGCCCCACCTCAGCGCCCAGCTATTTTTGGGGACTAGGTCTCGCTATGTTGCCCCGAGCAGGACTCAAACCGCGATCCCTAGCCCCAGCCGCTTCATAGGCTGAAGCCTATAGGCATGCGCCACCGTGCCCGGTTATGATCCTAAGTTTTTAAAGATAATAAGTGCTGGAGAGGACAGACAGAAATTGAAACCCTTTTACACAGTTGTTGGAAATGTTACATGGTGCATCACCTGTAGAAAACAGTACTGAGAAACCACAAAAAATTAAACTAGAACTACTAAATGACTCAGCTATTCCACTTCTGGAAATCAGTTCAAAAGAATTTAAAGAAGAATCTCAAAGAGATTTGCACTGCCATGTTTGTTGCAGTATTATTCACAATAGTCAAGATGTGGAAGCAACTTAAATATCTATCTATGGATAAATGGTTAAATATGACATGTGCCTGCAGTGGAATGTGACATATATAGTCAAGCTTTAAAAAAAAAAAAAAAGGAAATCAAGCCATATACTCTGACTTGGATGAAACTTGCGGATAATATGCCAAGTGAAAGAAGGACGATTCCATTTATAAGAGGTGTCTAAAGTAGAAAAAGCTCATAGAAACAGAAAGAATACTAATGTTAAGGTGTAAGGGAGGGGGAGAGGGAAATTATTTTGCAGGAGCAGAGTTTCAGTCATGCAGGATTGGATTGGGAGGAGATGTCTGGGGAATCTGTTACACAACAATGTGCATATGGTTGAAAATACTGTACATATACTTAGAAACTGTCAGGACACGGAATTTCACTTTATGTGTTTTTTGCCACAATAAAAAAATTAAATGTCAAAGTTAATGCATAGCAAGTAAGCTGACCCAAGTATAATAAAATAATGCATATTTAAAAGTTATACGTACATACATATGTGTGTATATACATACATCAGACATTATTAAATGAAAAATGCAAGCTTTCTATGATTGACTACTACTGTGTAAAAAGAAAGGGACAGCATATATAGCCACGTATGCTTTTGTGTACATAGACTCTTCAGTAAAGATGCCTAAGAAATGGATTACAGCACACTATCTGGGACAGTCAAGCATAGGAGGAAAAAATATTTAACAATGTTTGTGCCTTTTTGTCTTGTTTGATTTTTTTTTTTTTTGAGACTAGGTCTCGTTATGTTGCCCAAGTGTAGTCCTGATCCTGAGGCCTCAAGCTATTCCTGGCCTCAGCCTCCCAGGTAGCTGGGATTACAGGCACGCACCACCACATCTGGTTGCTATTTCAAGACCAGATCTCGCTATGTTGCCTGGGGTAGTCTCAATGCCCCACGAACTCAAGTGATCCCAGGTCTCTTGCCTCCCGGCACTTGGACTACAGGTTCATGCCTCCAAGCCTGGGTCTGTTTGAATTCTTTATACCACTGGTGTATCACCCTTTCAAAAACAATTTTTAAAGAACTAGGAGCACAGGCGGGGCATGGTGGCTCGTGCCTGTAAGCTTCAGCCTATGAAGCGGCCGGGGCTAGGGTTCACGGTTCGAGTCCTGCCTGGGGCACATAGCATGACCTAGTTCCAAAAAAATAGCTGGGTGTGGTGGCGCGCGCCTGTAATCCCAGCTACCTGGGAAGCTGAGGCTGGGGATTGCTTGAGTCTGTGGTACCCCAGGCAACGAGAGCCTGCGGTTCCACGGGCAAAAATAGCGAGACCTAGTCTCAAAAAAAAAAAAAAAAAGGAACTAGGAGCACAGAAACATAAAAAAGAATAGAGTTTAAAGGGACTGGAGGGCAAAGAGAATAGGAGTCACAATTTGATAGTTTTAGTTTCTATTTGAAATGATGAAAAAGTTGTGAAAAGTTGTGGACCTAGTAGTGCTGTTTAAGCAATATTGTGGAATGTACTGAATGTCACTGGATTGTACATTCAAAATGGTTAAAATGGCAAGTTTATGCTATGTATATTATATCTTGAGAAATAAATTAAAAATAAAAGGAACGAGGGAGTATAAGAACAGGTAGAAGTTATTGCTATTTGTGTAAGAAAATAGATATAAACTATCCCTCACTTAGGGTGTTTGACTTAGGATATTTCAACTTCACAATGGTGCAAAAGCCATATGCACTCAGTGGAAACTGTTCTTTGAATTTTCAAATTTAATCTTTTCCCACCTTAGCAACCTGTAGTACAATACTCATGGTGATTCTGGGCAGAGACCGTGAACTTCAGCTCCTAATAAGACACTCAATTACAAGGGTTAACAATCAATACTGTTTTTCACTTTCAATACAGTATTCAACAAAGTAAGGGATATACTGGAAAACTGACTTTGTATAAGATGATTTTGTCCAACTTATGGAAGTTGGCTTATAGGCTTATGGAAACATTCTGACCACATCAAGATAAGCTGAGCTAAGCTGTGATGTTTGGTAAGTTAGGTATATTAAATGCATTTCCAGCTTTAGATATTTTCAACTTATGACGACTTTATCAGCATGTACTCCCTCATTCACTGAGGAAAAACTATACAGGAAATGCCAACAAATACATAAAAATCATCTGGGAGCGTAATATCAAAGATATGAGCCTAGAATTGCAGGGGCTGTTGAAGGGACGTTTCTGTTTAATTTTGATTCTATATATTTTATAACTGTTTCGTCTATGAAAACTTCTTTTGTAGTTAAAAAATTTTTTTCTTTTTTTTTTTTTTTTTTTGAGACTAGGTCTCGCTATTTTTGCTGGTGGAACCGCAGGGTCTTGTTGCCCGGGGTATCACAGACTCAAGCAATCCCCAGGTATGGGATTACAGGCGCGCGTCACCACGCCCAGCTATTTTTTTGGAACTAGGTCTTGCTACCGGCCCCAGGCAGGACTCGAACTGCGATGACTAGCCTCTGCCGCTTCATAGGCTGAAGAACAGGCACGAGCCACCGTGCCAGTCCCGTAGTTAAAAAATTTTTAAAGGTATACTTTAAAAAAATCCAAAGTTAGTCAAGTGATCCCTGAGAATTCTTTAACCTCACTTGATATGATCCCTTCAGAAAGCTAGAGAATTTTCTAACATGTACCATGACTGCATTCACCATAGACACACCCAAGTCAAATTAGTTATTCCTTTTACCAGAGCATCCAGAGCAAACTGGGGACTAAGCCCAGTGTACTCTGGTGAACTATGGGTGCCTTGGTGGGCAGGTGTGGTTTGGGGGCACATATCTGATGATGTGTGATCCTGTACCTCTGGACTACACACAGTGTTGTAAACCAGTGTTACCTTAATTAAGTAAATAGATAAATCATTTCAAACAATTTTTTGAAGGATATATAGAATGTGAATAGTCATTTAAGTCTGTTGGGTAATAGACTATTTTTCTCTTAATTTATATTTGCTTTCTTTTTTTGTAATAATATATGAATTTTGTAATAAAAAACTTTTTAAAAGAAAAAAGCAAATTAGTCCTTGGCAGAACTGACACTTAGGTTTGTTTTTAATGGACTCTATTTTCTTTTTAAAAAAAACACCATTTCCAGGGCTCTCAATCTTGTCCCTGGTTTACTAGAGCTCTGTACACACTGCCAGAATCCCATTTTCTTTCTAGGTGGCACCCCATATTCTGAACCTTTCCTTTCCCTTCTTAACACTTAACTAAGTGCTTCTAAGGTCCCTTTTACAAAGGGCCTTACTGATTGTTTCAATCAGCTAATTTAAGTCCAATGTTAATAGCTTCATTTGCCTATTAGTGGTTAATGTTTTAATTTTAACAGAAGTCATCAATGTATTAACTCAAAGGAATGACTAATAGTGTGTGTGGGTGGGGATGAGAGGTGGGGAGATTTTCCTAATCACACCACATAAGCAGCTGCTTTGAAAAAAATCCCCACTTTCAGTAGTTTTATGCAAATTATCACTAAATGTATTAAACTAAATGTTTTATGTCTGGCAAGAGATGCAAAATTGGCTGGGAGTGTGATGAAATTATTTGTTTATAATTATTTAATGGTTACCTTTGTATAGAACATGTGTTGATCCTATTAACAAAATAAACCGGGCCAGTAGGGGAAAAAAAGATGTTTGACAGATTCAGCTTGAGGTGTTTAATTGAATTAATTGAGGCCCTCTCATCACACCACAGTCCAAGTGTATGAAAGAGACAGCTCATGGACTTTTTTTCCAGCTAAGAATGTAGAGGGGGTGTCGAGGGGGGCCAGCTTCAGATACTTGTTACAGAGAGAAGCACAGAGCCTAGTCTGTTTCAGAAGGAAAAATCACAGAAGGGAGATTTTGTTGCATGAGAGAATTGTTGCCTGGGCAAAATGGAAGCTTCATATTGCTCTCAAAAGAAGAAGCTAGTTGTCTGAAATCCAGAGGCTGACCAAAGGTTTTTCTAACCAGAGGGTTCTTAACAGGATGGTGAGAAGAAAAGCACTTTTGGCATGGGCGCATCAATAGGACATTGTTTTAAAACTAGCTGTGAACGGTTCTGCAAGCAGCTCAAGAGACAGCAGTTCAAAATAAATATGTTCCCAGTGTGGAGAAATTGTGTGCTCCTGGCACTTTTTATTCTCCTTTGATCTATATTTTGGTATTGCTTTTATTACTTTTGTAATTTATCTGAGTTTCTTGTGTGTGTTACAAATGCACACATGTTTTCTATTCCATATTACATTGGCATATTTTCCTGGACTTTTAATTACTCTTCGGGCCCTAGCCCAAACTTTCCTGCTTGCCTTGCCTTTCCAACCAGTGGCACCAGGTCACTTATGAGTTGGGCTTCTAAGCTGCCATATCCTCCAGAATTACCTCCCATCTCATTGCTTGTTTTTTTCTATTCTTTTCGCTCTGAAGATTGGAGTGTCTCAGGTTCCATCCTACACTCCCTTCTCAATCTACACCACTCTTTCCATGACCTCCTCAAGTCTTATAAGTTTTAAGTATGATCCCAATTTTAGCTCCCCAGCTCAGCTCTCTCCCCAGAGTCCAGATATGCGTACCCACTTCCACTTGACTATTTTTGTCTCCACTCGAATTCCTCAGAGAGTGCTAACTTTATGTGACCCAAAGAGAACTCTTAGTTCTACCCCTTCCTGTCTCAAAAAATGGCACACCCCAACAAAAGCCCCCCCCTTCTGATGTTATGATTTACCATGTTTCAACTTTACAATGGTGTGAAAGCTATATGCATGTAGCAGAAAGTGCCTTGCCATACTTGGAGTGCTGGCAGCAGAAGCTAGAAGCAGCTCCTAATCAGTATTTTAGACACAATACATTTTTGATTTATGATGAGTTTGTCAGGAGGTAACCCCATTGTCAGTCTAGGAAGACATCTAATGAGATGTCATCCTTGACACATTCTCCCCACCATCCAACATTCAAATCCTCAAATTTTATTTAGGTTTCTTCGCTTCCACTCTTGCCTCATTGCAATCAATACTCTAGCCAGAGTGATCTTTTCAAACTGGACAACTGATCATTTACTCTCACCCACTCACTGCTCTGATCTCCTTTTATCTCCAGTAGAGTAAAATGCAAATTAATGTAGTCTATAAGATTGACATTAGCTGGTCCCTGCCTACCACTCCAACTTCATCCTGTTCTACTCTTGATGCCCTTGATCATTTCAATCCAAAGACGTGGCCTTTTGAGTCACAAGCTCTTAACCACTTGAAGGAACTTCCCTCTGCTGGAGCTCTCCTCCTCCCACAGTTCACTCAAGTTGTTGCCAAGTGTTTTCTCTTAGGTTATGTATCACCTAATTGGAGAACCCAGCCCTAATCACTCTATCTTAATTGATCCTTCACATTGTTCTCTAACATATCACACTATCAATCGCCTTCAGGGCACTTATCACTACCTAAGAAAAGCATAGGTATTTATTATATAGCCCTTCCCCCATGCACACACAAACTAGCACACACCATTCTGTGAGAGTAAGAACCTGTCTGTCTTCATCACTGGTCTATCTCCAACATCTACAACAGTACCTAGCTCATACAGTAGGCACTAATATTTGCAGGACAAATAGAAATAAAATGAAAAGAGCACAGTTCAGAGATATTTTTCACCACCTTGATACAGATTTACCCCAATCTTGAATCTTCAATGAAAATTTCACACATGGAAAAGACTTCTTGCAGAATGAGTGCATTTATAAAAGATTCATGCTGCGAGTTGGCAACATTATTTAGAGCTTCAACTACCTATATACCAGCAAATCTCAAACTGACTCAAGAAATTCTAATATCCCTCAAGATATTAGCTGGTGTTCTGAGAAGCAAAGATTTTGATTAAATCAATTTAGGAAATGCTGCATCCTAGATCTCCCTCTCAGAGATTCACAGCACACATTAGCATATTAAGACCTCAAGAAGTACTGCCAGAAATAAAGCCAATTTTAGCTTTGCTTAGCATTTCCCAAATTTATTTGACCATGGAACTTACTTTCATGTTCTATCCATTTATTAATAGCTCACAGAACACTACCATCTCTCAAAATATAATTTTAGAAGCACTGTTATATAGATAATACAGATAAAGATATAGATATAGATGTGTATGTGCATGTATAAAATATAGATATGTGTATAGATATGTATAAGACATAATATATATAATGAATCTTAATCATAATTAAGATTTTATGACAATAAATTTCAACTCAAAATAGTGATGAAATGAGGTCACATGAGATTAAAAAATAAGGTAATGATTGGAGATAGTACCTTCTGTTAAACGAACCTGTTAGGAGAGTATTGGCCTATAACGGATTAAGAACATTGCTCTAAATTAGTTCAAATATACTGGCCTGGATGAATTATTCCATAGGTTACTGAGAACCTGCAATTAAAATCGATGAACCACTGTCAGTAATCCTTGGGAAATGGAACACAGAGGATAAGTACCAGTATCAGATCCTCAAAGACTAGGCATGAATTGCTTTCAAAAGGGAAAAGACTGAGTTTCTGAGATTAAAAAATACAGGGAGGGAGAAAGAGTAAATTGGTATAAATGATGGTGGAGGTGGGAAAGGAGGTGAGAGAAGTTCAATTCTGCAAACAGACCTGTGGGCTTAAAATTGATCTGACACAAGATTCATGGTAGTTTTCTCTTACCCATTTCAGTACTTCTTTCTGCTCCTTGATTTTTCCTTCATCCCTGCTTAAGGCCTTTACATTTGCAGTTCTCTTTGCCTAGAGGAAGGGTGGGCACTTTTTTTGTCAGGAACCAGACAGTACATATCTTAGGCTAGGTGAGCCACATTTTCTCTGTTACAACTACTTAACTCTGCCTCTGAGAGCAATAGAAGTCATAGATGATGCATAAACAATTAAACTATTTGCAAAAATGAATTGTGAGTTAAATTTGACCCAAGGGCCATAGTTAGTTGACCAGAAGTGTATTTTGGCATGACTACTTTGTCTGATTCCCTTTGGTTCAGAACTCAACTCAGATATATTGTCTCACAATACACCGTGCAATCTAAAGTAACTATAAGATTAAAAGAGTTAATTCATGTGAAGTGTTTTAAACAATACCAGGAATGTAGAGTTCAATAACTTATTTATTCTTGTGTGTATGCCTGTGGTACTGGGGGGGAACAAGCCAATTGACAAAAGCATGAGTTAATCATAGGTGCTATGGAAATAATTAAAGCTGGGAGATTTGTGTAACAAGTGGTGATTCCAGGATTTAGACCCAGGCTCATAATTATTCTACTATTATGACATAATTTGTAAGCAATATTTATTTGGTCTTTGTTACTATTTTTGGCCCAGAACTTGTAAAATTCCTGGGATGTCCTAAGTGATGAGGACAGTAAGTAAAAGTGTCTTTTGTTATGCTGATCAGGTGACTTTTGAAGAGCACTTAAGGATGGGAACTGATTGCACAGGAGCAGTGTGATTAGAGGTTCAGTCCTATCCCCCTAATCTCAGGAAGTTAGATCTAGCACTTAGAGCCAGTGATTTAATCAAGACTGCCAATGCAATGTAAGGAAGTCTCCACAAAAACCCAGAAATGGAGGGACTTCAGAAGCTTCCATGTTTGGTGAACATTTGGAGATTTGAGGAAAGGGAGCCCTCTGAGAAAGCTTGGAAGCTCTGCACTCTTTCTCTGTATCTCACCCTCGGCATCCTTTCCATCTGACACTGACTCATTTAACTCTTTCATAATAAACTGATGATCTAGTAAGTAAAATGTTTTTCTGAGTTTGGTGAGCTGCTCTATCAAATCAATCAAGAAAAGGGAGCATCAGAACCTGCAGGCTATACCTACTGGTCAGAAACACAAGCGACAACCTGGGCTTGTGACTGACATCTGAAATGGGAGTTGGGTACTCTTTCTTTTTTTTAAACTAGGTCTCACTATGTTGCCTGCGGTAGTCACAAACCTGAGAACTCAGGTGATCCCAAGCCTCTTGCCTCCCAGCACTTGGACTACAGGTGCGCGCTACCACACCTGGCTGGAAGTGGGCACTCTTATAGGACTGAGCCCTTAACCTGTGGGATCTGACACATGTCCAGGAAGAGAGTGTCAGAATTGGAAATTGAGATGAACTGTAGGACTGCCCACTAGAATCAGAAAATTTTTGAAGTGTGGGTGGAAACCAGCCTCTCTCTGCCACACATCAGAATTGAAGTCAGAATCATAGCTATATTGCATCTCACTTATACACTCCATGAGTGCAGGGATCTTATTTGTCTTATTTACTAACAATGAGGCTAGAACAGAGCCTAGAACAATGCCTAGCAAACAGGAAATGCTCAATAAGTATTTGTCCATTTAAAAAGAATTCTAGGACACTTGGATTTTAAAGGAAGGTTGCTTTCACTAAGAAAAAGTTAGATTAACCTCATTTCCTTCTTTGGCAAAGCTAATAATAGGGAGAACAAGGAAAGGGAAATATAACTTTGGATCTCTTTGGATTTTTGCAAAGTATTAAACAAGGTTTTTCCTGGAACCTTTATGTTACTAGACCTTTCAGTGTTATTTAACATTGCTGCTCTTTTCATTTGTCGTTTCCATGACACCATCTTTTCCTAGTTCCTTTTATACTTCTAAGAGCTTTTTCACTTTGTTCTACATATGATCCTCCTATCAATATATAGGTATTGACTAGGATTCCATCCTCAGTCCCTGGTTCTTCCCACTTTTCAAATTCCTCTGAAGACCCCATTCTTTCCCATTGTTTCCATTTTTAATTTTTATTCTAATGATACCCAAATCTGTATGTCTAGACCAAAATTAAGCCTAAGCCTGAAAAATCTCACAAACACCTCAAATTTAACACATTGAAATTCAAACTCATTATCTCCTCCCCCAAATCTATTCCTTTTCTTCTATCTCCTGTTTCAACTGATAGCATTACCCAGTCACCCCCACACCACAAACCTGAAAGTCAGTTCTGCCTCTTTACTCTCTCTGACCCCTAGCTAAAGACTGACCCAATTTTGACAATGTCACTCCTCAAATATTTCTCACTTCATCACATACTTAGTAACTACAACCAACATTTAACTAACTTCCTTGCCTTTATTTTTTTTTTTTTTGGTCTTGCTATTTTTGCCCATGGAACTGCAGGCTCTCATTGCCTGGGGTACCACGGACTCAAGCAATCCCCAGCCTCAGCTTCCCAGGTAGCTGGGATTACAGGCGTGCGCCACCACACCCAGCCATTTTTTGGAACTAGGTCTCGCTACGGGCCCCAGGCGGGACTCAAACCGCGATCCCTAGCCCTGCTTCATAGGCTGAGGCTTACAGGCACGAGCCACCATGCCCGGCTCCTTGCCTTTAATTTTGACTATATCCAACTCTCCACACAGATAAGAGAATTTGCTTTTTAAAGGGCAAAGATGACCATGTAACACTCCATTGTCTACAAGATAGAGAATTTAAATGATATCAGGGACACAAATCCCCTCAGCCCTGTCATTGCTGTCTAACAGTTAATGTTTCAGAAATACCAAACCACTTGCAATGCAACACTACAGTTCTCCAAACATTCCTATGACTTCGCTCATGCTACAGCCTCTTTGATGCTCACCTACCTTGGCATTCACTCCTCCTTTACCTGGCAGATTCCTTATCATCCCCTAAGACTCAGCTCAGTTACTATCTCCTCAAGAAAAGTGTCTAAGACTCCTCATTTGAGCTTTCAAAGCATTGTGAATTTGTCTTTATCATAGCACTTATCCAATCATTTTTCTTGTCTGTTTGCAAGCCTGTATTCCTCATTAGACTGTGAGCCCCCGAGTGCAGGGAATAGTATTATTCAAAATTGTATCTATCCCACCATGTACAGTGCCTGACACATAGTAAGAAATCAATTTATGCTTGATGAATCAGTAATAACTCAATTAATGTTTGATGTATAAAGTATTTGATGGCTATAACACACTGTTAGCTTATTGAGCTGACTTATAACACCCTTAATTACTTTTTACACAAAGAATTATAACACACTGCGTGGTAAGTGCAATGATAGAGGTAAAACAAAATAACAGAAGAGAGGTACCTAACTTGACCTGAGATGAAGTGAGACAGAGAAAATGTACTGATTCAAACTTAGTCTTCAATAGCAGAAGTAGAGCATACTGGAACCAAGGAAAAGAGAGTGTGGGTCTGTTCTATATGATCAAACTATATCCAAACAGCATGTTAACGACTGAGCAAAGCTGAATAATTCAGTATGTGCCAGTTTTTTTGAAAAATTAAACCAAACCTCAGGAATAGCTGGGAAAGAAATAAAGGAAGACTATAACAGAGTTGATACTTTTCTTCAAGTATTTGAAGAGCTGTGTTATGGGTTGAATTGTATACCCTCCCCACAAAAAAATATGTTGAGGCCTTAAACCCTGGAACCTCAGAATGTGACCTTCTTTGAACATAAGATGGCCCTATCAAGATAGAGGCAAAGATTGAAATTTTGTTGCCTCAAACCAAAGAACAAGAAAGGACCCCCCCAGAATCTGGAAGTGGCAAAGAAGGATTTTCCCTTCAACCCTTCAAAGAAAACATATCCCTTGCCAACACATTGATTTCAGATTTCTTGCTTCTAAAACTATGAGACAATAACTTTCTGTTGTTTTAAGCCACCCAATTTGTGGTACTTTTAAAAGCAGCCACATAAAATTAATACTGGCTGTCATGGAAGAGAGGGAGAAGATTCATTCTGTTTAAAATCCAGTGGGTGACAGATACAGGGAGACAGAAATTCTTTAAATTGAATGGAAACCTCACAGTCATGTTATCCAAAGATATGAGTTGCTATGGGAGCTGGCAATGGTCCAGGCTGATGATCTATGAGGAGGAAGAGGAGGGGGAGGAGGAGCAGGAGGAGGAGGAAGAGGAGGGGGAGGAGGAGCAAGAAGAAATACAATTGTTATGCTGATTTGGATAAGCAAACTTCAAAAAGATGTTTATGAGACAATTGGAAATATTTTAATACTCATCGGATATTTGATTCTATTAAAAATAAAGTGTAGAATTTTTTTTAAAGAGACTAGGTCTCACTATTTTTTTGCCTGTGGAACCGCAGGCTCACATTGCCCGGGGTACCACAGACTCAAGCAATCCCCAACCTCAGCTTCCCAGGTAGCTGGGATTATAGGCGCACACCACCACACCCAGCTATTTTTTTTTTGGGAACTAGGTCTTGACACGTGCCCCCAGAGGGACTTGAACCAAGATCCTTGGCCCCGGCCATGGCTTCCTAGGCTGCCACTTACAGGCATGCACCATCATGCCTGGCCCTGTAGTGAAAGTTATGGCATAATAGAGAGAGAACCTTGTCTATTACAGATGCACACTGAAGTGTTTATGAAGGAAATGAGATGGAAAGCTAGAATTTGTTTAAATAATCCAAAAACCTTCCAGGACCAACTTTGATCCTAATCGGACTAGAGGTAGGACTTGAGGTTCTTTTGGAAGGTTTGGGCCTTTGGGGTGGCTCGTCAGCACACTCCCGCTATGGACTAGGTTTCTGGCAGAGATGGGCGTAAGGTGAGTACTGCACCACCAGGGTGTAAGACTCATAGGGTCTTGGGATCTCAAGCGGGGGAGCCAGCCTCTGACTCCATGTGGGCCAGGGGTGAGGGGTGGGCACTTCAACTGGGGCATGGGTTGGGCATGGGGTCCGCCTCTGGTTTACTCTCCCCCAATCAGATCTTCACTAAGAATGAAAACAAACAAACAAACAAACAGTTATCCAGCTGCAGACATATAGGAGAGGAGAGGAACAAATAACAACCTAGATATACTCATCACCTGGGTAGGACCCAAACAGAACATCGTTGGAATCACAAGAAACAAGATTGTGAGACGAGATAGTGGTGTCCTGTCACAAAGCTCCACCTACAGCCTCTCTGGGCCTGGGGAACCAAATCCCTGGTCCAGAAATTTGTGCAACATAAGTGAGGCTCCCTCCTTTACCAATCAATGGGGGAGGAAAGTCACAGAGATATGGCTGCAGCCCCATAACAGGACTGCAAACCATGAAAGAGGAGATGGGCTGGACCACCCATCTGCTAAAGTCTGTCCCCAGCGGGGAATGTCTCCACTGCCAGTGGATGGGAGTTGGGTTTTCAACCCCAGATGCCAGAACTATACAGCAGAGAAGCAGACCTCAGAATGGAGGAGATAGCCAGTGTAAAAGAGGAGGCACAGAACCCAATGAACACACAGGTCTGGAAAAAAAGAGACAGAGTCTCCTCCACCATAGGAAGCGCCACAATAAAGAAGCCTAGAGAACCACACCACATATTTGCCCTACAAGAGGTTCCTGATGTGCCTGACCTGGCTACCCGCCTCAGTTACTCTGGGAAATCTGAGTAGCAGGGTCTGCTGCATTCTAGGAAAAAAGGACATTGCTCCAGAAAAAGAGAAGACCAGTGGGCCAAGCATCAACCAATGACTTGCAGCGAGAGAGGAATTGGAGTGACCCAAGGTGGGAACAGGGAAAGGGGTGAGGGGTGAGGGCATAGGGGTACAATATTGAAGGGAGGGCCATACCTAAGGGGACAATAACTATACAGATATGACTGATGTTGTATGAAAGTAAGAAAAAAATAGTAACGATTATAATCCAAAAGCAGAAAAGCTATATTGGTGCACAAATGAAACATGTTGATAATTGTTGAAACTGGGTGATAGGTACATGGATGTTCACTTATATTGTCCAGTCTCTTTGGTGTGACATTTTTCATAATCAAATTATAAATAAAACCAAGTACTGAGCAATTATGATATCCAGGAATCATACCAAGTGCTTTTAAACATTATTTCATTTAATTTAATGATAACACACTTAAAAGGGCAAAAAGCAACATATTTCTTTTTTCTTTCTTTCTTTTTTTTTAGAGACTAGGTCTCACTATGTTGTCCGGGGTAGTCCCGAACCCACAGACTCAAATGATCCCTAGCCTCAGCCTCCCAGGTAACTGGTATTACAGGCGTGCACCATCATGCCCGGCTACAACATATTTCTGTATAGGAAGTCACAGTATTGTAAAGATATTCACTTCAAATTACACTGCATTATCAAGATAGTGAGTTCATTTTGCTTGCATCGCTAGAGTATTCAAAATAATATATCTGCATGAATTTGTATACTTAAAGAAAATCTCCACCACAACAGCCCAATGACACAGTGACATATCAGTGTTGTAAAAGAGTAAAACTGAGGATCAAAAAACTGAGGTAAAGTGCTCAAGTTTGCTTCTAAGTCATAAAAGTAAGATTTAAATTCAAGTTTCCCTGATTCCACTGTTGTGTGCTTTTAATGCCCTGACTTATTCCAAGTGTGGTTTAAAGACCAGCAGCATTGATCACCGGAGAGTGATTCCAAGATGAAGAAATGGAGACAACTTCTCAACCAGTCTTACTTTTCTTAAACTCCTTACACCAAGTTTTTCTGTGAAGGGATGGCCAGAGGAAGGAGAGTGTGTTAACAGTTGCAGCTGATGCTGTTGTACAGCTGGGACAAATTTGTATTAGAGGGAAAATCTAGTAGAAACAGGGTAAAGACACAAGAGAGGGAGGGCATGGAGCACAGTGCTGGAGCTCCACATTTTTTTTTGACATTTGCTTAATGTTTAATCTTTAAAGCAGTCGTCAAACAGTAACTTAAAAGTAAAACCAGGCAAGATAATTCACCAGACATTGCACATAAGAAATCACACAGTTGACAATTTGACATAATTTAAAAAAAATATGTATATATCACTTGTAAATTTTGTTAGGTGGCTTCACCAGTCTTAATTCAGAAATTACAGAAAACAAATTAATATGATAACATTGAAAAACTATTATTAGCTATAAGGCTTTTTTTTTCAAGTTTAAAATCCTAAGTATGTTTAATTTCAAAATGAATTTACATGTTAATAAACTAGATACAATCAGCATTACAGTGCTGTTAGCAGTGATGAAAAGTAGGGAAAAAAAACACAGATTTCCAGTAGAAGTATTCTATTATCACATGAGGATAGCATGCAATACTAGTGTCCATTAAAGATCATTTTAAAAAGAAGCATGGATGGAGCTAGAAGGAATCATGTTAGCAGAAATAAGCCAGAAAGAAAAAGTGAAATACTGGATGGTTTTTGTCTTAGGGGAATGGATAGATTCCCACTTAGGGAAGAAAGCATGGCATTATACATGTATAGGTAAGCTTGTATGTAAAGGCTTGGTGAGAAATATTCCCCTCCTCCTGGCCTGTTTTCTTTGTGAATAGGAGACAACCTCATCTAACGAGTATGAAGACAGAGATGCCTAATTTGTAACGTATACAGTTGAAATAGCTGTTCTGGGGAAATGCTGAGCTACCAAATATTGCTGGGGGCGCAACTGAAAAATGGGAGAATTAAAATTCAAACGCAAATAATTGTTTCTTTGCAAAACAGCAAACATACTGACTCACATTCTGTAGATGACTTTGCCTCCTACTTACAAAGTTAATGCTTCAGCATTCATGTGAGTAAACTACCATATTGTCAATTCCTTGACCTATTCATCTCCCAGGATCTTTTTCTTCCACTACAATTCAGTCACCTATTAACATGGTTACACACTGAATCTTATCACCACCAAAATCCTATCACCTCTACCATTTTTATATGAAACATTCCACTCTCACCCTCACTGACAACACACACACACACACACGCACACACATACCCTAATACCCTGGCTGTCATTCTTTTCATTACCACCTGCCTCCCTCCTGACATCACCTCATTCCTTATAGTCCTGAACCAAGTTTTATCCTTACAAATGCATTCAATTCCACTTCCCACCTCTCCTTTTGTTGGTGTTAATGACAAAACACTCCAATGAACTCTGCCATCTGGCTTGTTGGGGCCTTTTCTAGTACCTGAAAAGTCAAGACAGCATCACAACTGAGTTGATTACTTTCATTTTTTAAGTTCATGAATTTAATTTAAACCTCTAGAGGGTACTCTTTTTTTTTTTTTTTTTTTTTTAGACTAGGTCTCGCTATTTTGCCAGTGGAACTGCAGGCTCATGTTGTCCATGATACCATGGACTCAAACAACCTCCAGCCTCAGCTTCCCAGGTAGCTGGGATTACAGGCGCACGCCACCACGCCCAGCTATTTTTTGGGATTAGGTCGTGCTGTGTTGCCCCGCGCGAGACTCGAACCGCGATCCCTAGCTCCAGCCGCTTCATAGGCTGAAGCTTACAGGCATGCGCCACCATGCCCAGCCTTTGGGTACTCACTTCTCTTGACTAAATAGCCACCTAAAAATTTCATTTATCTGTTCCCCTTTATTTATTTTTTTATTTAGGTACCTTTTATCTACACTATTGTTTGTATTTTGGAAGTACAGGATTTCCCCCTTCAAGTGTTGTTCCAATAATGTTCCCACCCTAAAGCACGCAGAGTCTACCACCATAGTTATCTGTTCCTCTTTATAGCCAATTTTTCCCATATTGAACTGTCTATGTATTCTGTCTCCATTTTCCAACTTTCCTTCAATCCTCCATCCATTGCAATCAGACACTTGCCATTCCATCAAAACTATTGTCATCAATCACCTACATGTTGTCAGAACTAACGGATACATATCTGTTCTCATTTCTCATACTCCCAGAAACATTCAGTATTGTTGACCACTCCTTACATCTTTAAATACAATTTTCTTTTGTTTTTCTTGACACGATAATCCCAGAGTATTTGTTTGTTTGGTTTTTCTTTTGAGACTAGGTCTCACAGGCTTATGTTGCCTGGGGTACCACAGACTCAAGCAGTCCCCAGCCTCAACTTCCCAGGTAGCTGGGATTACAGGTGCTCACCACCACGCCCAGTTATTTTTTTGGAACTAGGTTTTGCTATGTTGCCCCCTGCGGGACTTGAACCATGAACCCAAGTCCCAGGTGCGCTCCATAAGCTGGCATTTACAGGCACACACCACCGTGCCTGGCTTAATCCCAGGGTTTGCCTCCTAATTTTTTTTAGCCATTCCTTATCTACTTTACTGTTACTCTTCTAGCTAATTTTTATTTCTTTTAATTAAAATTTTTTTTCTAAATTATTTTAAATTCTTACATAGGTAAATGGTTATTGGGATGCCTTCCCTCCTCCACCCTCCACCTCCTTGTTTTCACTCAGTGTCCACTCTCATTGTTCTTTTTTGGTTTGTGTTGGGTTCATTGGTCCTTTGGTCTCTTTCTTTGGCTGTGTCCATTTGTCAGATGAGGGACTGTGTTCCAGGGCCACGGCACATTGTGATTGATGGTTTGCAGTCCTTAGCTTTGTACTGGGCAGCCAGTCCATGCTCATTTGGTGTCTATCGATGTCTTCTAGTTGTTGGCTACTTCTAGTTAATTTTTAAATATTTCTGTTTCTCGCTGTTCGGTACCCTTTTCACTCTTTCTATACCCTTTCACTCTCTATGTTCTCATTGGGCAATCTCATCCATTACCATAGATTTAGATAACATTATGACACCCAAATATAATGATTCTAATCAGAGTTCTCTGAGTTCCATTTGTTCACTTACTGCTTACACAGAGATTGCTCACATATATTACAAGTAAACAAAGGTTGAGATCACACTATCTTCTCTGATCATAAAGCTATCAGATTAGAAATCAACTACAAAAAGGAGACAAGGAAATCCTCCAATACATGGGGGTTGAACAACACACTACTCAAAGATCACTGGATTAATGAAGTGGAGTAGACAGACAAGGTAACAGAAAAAGATGCCTCATGTTGGGCATCAGAATGTTGAAAGCCAGACTCAGGGTACAAGAAAGGATGATGAGAGAGATTGCTTAGCTACTTAGCTACAGCAGCTAAGGGTCATCTAGAAGCATGGACTAGACAACCAGTTTATTCATAAAGGAAGGGGTTTTATAGGATACAAAGTACAATTCACAAAAAAATTCAAAAAAAGGCAAATGGTGGGCCGGGCAAAAGGCAAATGGTAAAAATGCAATAAAAATGGGCAACATATTGGTTCCTGTAAAATAATTAAGAGCAGGGAGATCACTCACAAATTGGCTGCTATCTCCTAAATGTTTCCTAAGGTAAACATTTAAAAAGTGGCAAAGCTATCAATCTCCAAAGGTAGTCATGTGTGCTTTGTCACCAGTGTTCTAAAAGCAAATAAAATAGTAAAATAAAGTTTTCCTCATTTCACAGCATAAGCCCAGCTTGGTCTGTAATAGGGGCCATCAAAGAAGAAATAAAAATACACCTTAAGACAAATTGCAATGAGAATAAAACCTTTCAGAACACATGGGACACCCACAAGCAATATAAAGAGGGAAGTACATAGCAATCCAGACCTACATCAAGAAACAAGAAAGGAGCCAAAGAAACAACCTAATCTCTCATGTCAAGGAACTAGAAAAAGAACAAAAAACCCGCTGGGCACGGTGGCCCGTGCCTTTGTTCGCAGCCTACAGAAGCAAGGCCGAAGCTGGGAATCTCTTGAGTCTGCGGGTTCGAGACCCACCCGCAGCAACATAGCAAGACCTAGTCTCAAAAAATAACTGGGCATGGTGGCACATGCCAGTAATCCTAGCTACTTGGAAGGCTGAGGCTGGGGATCGCTTGAGCCCGTGGTACCCCGGGCAACGTGAGCCTGCACTTCCCCGGGCAACAAGGTGCGAGATATAATCTCAAAAACAAAACAAAACAACCCACCAAAAAAACCCAAAATCAACTAGAAGGAAGAAAATCATTGAAATTAAAGTGAAATAAATGAAATAGAAGTAAAAAAAAATCAATGAAACCAAAAACTTGTTCTTTGAAAAAAAATAAAATAGACAAACCCAGAGCTAGGATCACAAAGAAAAAGAGAAAGAAAACGCAAATAAATAAAATCATTAGTGAAAGAGGAGAAATTACAACAAACACAGCAGAAATCCAGGGGAAAATAAAAGGTTACTATGAATATTTGTATGTTCTTTGGTTTTTTTTTTTTTTTTTTTTTTTTTGAGACCAGGTCTCGCTATTTTTGCCCATGGAACTGCAGGCTCACGTTGCCCGGTGTACCACAAACTCAAGCAATTCTCAGCCTCAGCTTCCCAGGTAGCTGGGATTACAGGCGCGCGCCACCATGCCCAGCTATTTTTTTGGAACTAGGTCTCGCTATGGACCCCAGGCGGGACTTGAACCGCGATCCCTAGCCCCGGCCGCTTCATAGGCTGAAGCTTTCAGGCATGAACCACCGTGCCCGGCTGAACATTTATATGTAGACAATTTCAACAATCTAGCTGATATGGACAAATTCTTAGAATTATAATTGCCCGAGATTGACAAAGGGGAAAAAGAAAACACGAGCAAGCCAATTAAAAGCAAGGAAACTGAAATAGCAATTAAAACCCTTCCAAACACAAAAGACCAGGACCAGATGGTTTTATAAGTGAGTGCTACCAAGCTTTCAAAGGTGCAGTAATACTTATCCTGCTCAAACTTTTCCACAATATTGAGAAAGAAGGAATAGATAGAAACTCTACAAAACTGGAATAGAAGAACTATACCTCAACATAGTAAAGGTTATATATGACAAAACCACAGCTAACATTATGCTCCATGTTAAGAAAGTGAAAGCTTTTCCTCCAAGTATACAAGGATGTTCATTTTTACCACTATAATTCAGCATATTGTTGGAAGTCCTAGCTAGAGCTAACAGAAAAAAGAAAAACATAAAAGGAAGACAAATTGGAAAAGATGATGTGGAATTATCACTATTTGCAGTTGACATGATAATATAAATGGAAAAGCCTAAATATTCCACTAAAAAAATAGTGAATAAATCATGTGGTAAACCAGTAGGCTATAAAATCAATATATAAAAGTCTCTTGCATTTATATATGCAAATAATGAACTAGAGGAGAAATAAAGTTAAAAAACCCATTTATAGTAACTTCAAAATTATTAAATACTCAAGAATAAACCTAACAAAGAAAGATAAAATTCTATTAAATGGAAGGCATAAGACACTGCTAAAAATAATCAGAAGACACAGGAAATGGAAAGGAATTTCATGCTCATGGATAGGAAGAATTAGCATTGTTAAAAAAAAATTTTTTTTTGAGACTAGGTCTTGCTATTTCTGCCTGTGGAACCGCAGGCTCTCGTTGCCCAGGGTACCACAGACTCAAGCAATCCCCAGCCTCAGCTTCCCAGGTAGCTGGGATGACAGGCGCGCGCTACCACGCCCAGCTATTTTTTTGGAACTAGGTCTCGCTACGGGCCCCAGGAGGAACTCGAACCGCGGTCCCTAGCCCCCGCCGCTTCATAGGCTGAAGCTTACAAGCACAAGCCACCGTGCCCGGCTAAAATGTTTGTCTTACTAAAAGCAACATACAGATTTAATGTAATCCTTATCAAAATGTCAAAGGAATTCTTCAAAGAAATAGGGTAAATAGGGCCGAGCATGGTGGCGCATACCTGTAAGCGGCAGCCTAGGAAGCCGCAGCTGGGGCCAGGGATCTTGGTTTGAGTCCTGCCAGGGGGCACGTAGCAAGATCTAGTTCCAAAAATTAATAGCTGGGTGTGGTGGCGCACGCCTGTCATCCCAGCTACCCGGGAAGCTGAGGCTGGGGATTGTTTGAGTCTGTAGTACCCTGGGCAAAGTGAGCCTGTGGTTCCACAGGCAAAAATAGCAAGACAGTCTCAAAAAAAAAGAAAGAAAGAAAGAAAGAGAGAGAGAGAGAGAGAGAGAGAGAGAAAGAAAGAAAGAAAGAAAGAAAGAAAGAAAGAAAGAAAGAAAGAAAGAAAGAAAGAAAGAAAGAAAGAAAAAAAGAAAGAAAGAAAGAAAATAATGTTGAAATATAAAGAAATCTTAACAAGACAAAAGAATGGAGGTATCATGCTCTCAGGCTTTATACCACAAGCCTATAATATTCAAAACTATATTGTATTGGAATAAAAGATAGATACATAGACCAATGAAATAGAATTAAGGGCCTAGAAATAAGCCCACAATTACATGGACAGTTAATCTATGACAAAGGAACCAAGAGTATACAATGGAGAAGGCGCAATCTCTTCACAATATGGGGGGAATAGAGTGGGGAAATTTCCATAAAAAACTTGATTTTTTTGTTTTTTGAGACTAGATCTTGCTATTTTGCCTGGGGAACCGCAGGCTCATGCTGCCCCAGGTACCATGGACTCAAGCAATCCCCAGCCTTAGCTTTCCAGGTAACTGGGATTACAGGCAAATACCACCATGCCCAGCAATTTTTTGAGACTAGGTCTCACTATGTTGCCCCAGGCAGGTCTCGAACCCATGGACTCAAGAGATTCCTAGTCTCAGGTGTGTTCTAGGCTGCGCTTAAAGGCACCTACCACCATGCCCAGCAACTTGATTTTTTTAAATATGGAGACTTTGAAAGAAATTAAGGATGTAGTTACTGGAAATAGTTATAATAAATAACTAAAGGTAAATGAAAATTTCAGGGGGGTATATATAGTCATTGAACTCTCTTTGACATTGCACAGAAATATATTCGTTGTCAAAGTAACACAGTAGTCTTCATTAATTCTAAGTTTTGGAATCAACTTGAAGAGAGAGTGGACTTAATACTTTGACAATGTAAATTAAAAGTACAGCTTAAAGGTATTGGAAAGTAAAAAAGAGGAGGAAATATGACGGAAGTTTAAAGGAGTATTAACAGCCTGATCTAAGAGGGGAGTACTTGTGTATAGACCCGAAAATAGAGGTGCACTTACATTAAAATTACAAAAGTCTTTGCAACAGCTGTATAATTCGTCCTTAATATTCAGGAACTCTCCCAGCAGATACTGCTACACCTTCTAAGAGTCAGTTGTGGCCAGAGATGAATGAAAAACTGAAATGTGAGCAAGAGTGATGTATTGTCATTTCTGGGTGGAAGCCAGAAGAAGCAATACAAGTTTTGACACTGTTTTTACAGCCTCTGTCACCATCATTCCTGATAGTACTTATGCATTCAGCCTAAATCTCAGAAACAGGATGATCATGGTATATAGAGCTCTCAGGCAACTGACAATAGAAATATAATATTAAGAACAGACCTTAGTGGTTTTAAGGCACTAAGACTGTCTGGGTTGTCTGCTACTGCAGTATAACCCATCCTATGCTTTGTAGCAGTAGAAAAGTAAGACAAATCTTGCAAACTCTGTGGCATTATGGAGAGATTTGCTTATGGAGGTGTAAGTGAACTCAATGCTCAACTATGAAAACAGGTCAATCGATGATGTTTAAAATGAAAATAAATTGGATAAGTCGGCACGCTATTTAGTGATATAGAGAAAACTACCAGGAAAAAAGGCAATGACAAAGAAATAAAAATAATTTTTTAAATAATTTTTATTTATATATATTTCACATCATTTCAGTCCCTGGGGGTTACCCACCGCCTCCCCTTCCCACCCGCTCCAGCTGGTCCCCATTCTCCCCTTGTGCAGTTTCATTTGGTTGACCATATATTAGTGAAACCATTTGGTGTCTGTCCCTTTCTATCTGACTCGTTTCTGCTAGAATGATTTCTTCTAGGTACATCCAGGTTTCCATAAATTCATCAAATTTGTCATTTTTAATTGATGAGTAATACTCCATTGTGTATATGTACCACATCTTTTTCATCCAGTCATCTGTTCTGGGGCATTTGGGTTGTTTCCATGTCCTTGCAATTATAAATAGTGCT
>PVHY01015298.1:0-36312 GCA_004024945.1 Uropsilus gracilis
CCAGCTACCTGGGAAGCTGAGGCTGGGGATTGCTTGAGTCTGTGGTACCCCGGGCAATGAGAGCCTGCAGTTCCACGGGCAAAAATAGCAAGATCAAGTCTCAAAAAAAAAAAAAAAATACAGAGGTATCTAGCCACTCAGAGGACAGAGTGAACTGGGAAATAATTCCCAAATCCTTGCATTGTGTCTGTCTTGAGAGACAATAAAGCACAACATCCATAGGTGTACTAAAAGGAAGTTTAATCCTGTATTAAGCTATTCACCTACAACAAGATCTAAATAATAGCACCGCATGTTTTACAAATGGAGTTTCAGCTCTACATAACTGTGTGACCCTAGGCAAGTCACATAACTTCTCTGGGTCCCTGATTTCTTAATTAGAAAATGAAGGGACTGAAACCTATAAACCCTAAAGTGTTCTAGTCCTAACATCTCTGGCATCTATTACCAGTCAACCAATCCGTTTAAATTGGATCATTAAGTTTATGGGGTAATTTATGACTCTTTCAAAAGAAACTATTTTTTTTTTAATTTCCAACCTTTAGTAGAAGCCAAGCCAAGAAAACACTAAACGATGCTTTAGTTTTAAAGGACAAAAGTTAGTTAAGATGTTTGGTTAGTATCATGTAAAAATATTTCTTCGTGGTAGGCAAAAAAATGGTATTATTTTAAACTGTATTTTTTTGGATGGCTAATGAGGGCATAAACTTTTAGATGTTTGTGTTTCCTCTTTATAGGTCATTTAGTTTTAAGGTTAGAACATTTGCAGTGGAATCACAGGAAGGGATATTACTGCCTGTGTCCTTCAACCTGCGGCCAACAGAAGGTGGCCAACATACCTTGTCCTGCCCTGCCCTGCCAGCAGCACTAACGGGGGGAAGCGCAGAACTCCCAGCACTGGCGCAGCTCTGTGACTCCCAGAGCAAGCCTGCCTTTCATTATGTGCTCAATTCAATGGAATAAAAGTGGATGCAAGTATAGCTTTGTGGGGTTCCATATTTATTCTCTTTCTGTGACAGCCGCATCCAATTTTCTCAGTTGAGAAGTCAAAGGGGTTACAAATTCCACGCAGGACCTGGAAATCCAGCTGGGCTGTCTGAGCTGCTTTTGACTTTTCCATGAATACAGATTTTGCAGCCGGGCCTAAAAAACAATGCTGCTAATGGTGTGTGAGGCAGATGGGTCCTCAAACTCAACTGGCCAGGGAGACACTGAGTTTACCTACTTAAGTCTAGCACAGAAATCTGTTTTTGTCAAGAAAAACTGTAACCAAATACACACTGAAGTCACATGGGGAATGGAAGTGTTGAATCAATAGGCATTTTGGGGGACTTCTGCTTGTCCAAATCTAGCCATGACCACAGCACTGTCCTGACATCACCTCCTCTATCTAGGTGACCTGTGCAGTGATTCAAATGATGGGAAAAATACAACTCTCTCCTGCCATCTGCATTCTATCAGCAAACTAAATAATACTGTTGGTTTCAAAAACACTTAGAAATTCAGCTTAAAAAACAGATTAAAAAAAAAAAAACTTGACAGAGGGAAATTCTAGTGCAGACCCTCTGCAAAAACAGAAGTCCAGGAGCCAGAGTCCTTGAACCCAAATCAAGGAAGCAAAAGCAAGGCTGTGCTTGTAGGCTTCAGCCAGGGAGCAGGAGTTAGAGAGGAGTGTCCTCAGCAAAAGGCACCCCTGTGGATATCACTGTCGGGAGGGCAGTGGGTTTGAAGCTCAGACAGACCACACACTAACGTGTGCTAATGGCACAGCACTGCCATGGATTGCCCTATGTTTCTAGCTGCAGAGAGAAGCTGCATTCTTTTTCTCCTCATCTGTAACACATCTACTATACCACAGAAAGCCTATACAAGGGGTGGCACCCACAGATGAAAGCAAGAACAGAAATGTGAAAATGCAGCTGGACGGCAATTGCCAGCTTAAAATGACTGCACCCTAGGAAAAGTTCGGTGGTCAAATGTATTCATGTTTGTGTCGAGAGAAACCACACACCCAGCCCTAAAAGCCAATATCAACAACCAAAAAGTCAATGGAAAACAGCACAGCATAGCATAACAAGTATAATGTGACCTGATTTGGGGCAGCAGGGCGCGCCATGGAATGGTGTGCTGCAGATGGTAAAACGATTGCATTTTTCCAATATTAAGGCAATGTTCTGTCAGGGCGAAACTAGCAACGTCCATGTGGTTCTCCACCTAGATCCTGCCAATGCCTGGCTGCTCCCCCCAACACAGATTCACCCATCTATTTTGGGAAAAATAACTTCTCTTTTCCTCCTTTCTTCCTTTCTCACCACCACTCCCCAACCCCAATATATAATAACCAAAGAAAAAGGATCAGAATTAGATGATTATTGAGTGCTGGCTGTATACACAGTAGCAGGGGCTGAAGGATAGGGGTAAGCAGAGGCCTACTGGTGACAAGGAACAAAGAAAATCCATGCCCTGGCTCAGCAGAGAAAGCAGGCTGCCCTTAATGTCCAGGGAGGGGGTGGCCAACACAGGCCAGGGAGGGTTCCCGTCCCTGTTTAATTCTGGGCAGCAGCTGCTGCAGAATCTGTACCTGTTTGGTTAGCCTGTTGAACAAACAGAACCTCTGATGATTTGTATGCAGAGAAGTAAACTTTCCTTGACCCATTAAACCCCCCTGACTTAGACAAACAAACAAGCTTTTTTTTTTTATTGAAACAAAACATACATAGAGTGAAATGCACAAATCTTAAATATACAGCATGATGAATTTTTACATATGTATGCACCCACAAAACTGCCACCAGCATTAAGAACCATCTAACCATGAAGCAAACCAAACTGGTAAACGCGGAAAAGTGCAGGAATAGAATCCACTTGGATCTCAAATAAACCTTTTGAAAGTTGTCCTACTGTTGTTGCTGATTTGAATTTGATATTTAGAGGTGTGGAGGGAGTGGTCAACTCAAGAAGGAACTCGCAAACATTCTCTGAGCAGGCACACAGATGCTCATTCAAAGTAGACTTTACTACTTGTTTAGGGGTCTCAGGATCATTTAACATTTAAGAAGTATCTAAGAAAACATTTCAGACTTTGACCTAGTGCTGCTATATATTTGTATCCCTTATATTTAGGAACAGGGTGTGAAGCTGTTTAACTTTTATATGTAAGCTAGGTGCTTTCTCTTACATAATCCCACAAAGTTAATTCCCTCAACTCTCTGTGGGGGGGAGGAGGTGCTGAACCATTTCTTTTCTATGAGAGAATGGCAATGGTAGCCAATGTTATATTCAGGTCTTCAATTTTCTCTCTTACAGCTTTGTTTAGAATATGAACGAACAAGACTAAAAAATATTTTTAGAAGAATTTTTCTGTTCTTTTGAAAAGAAACACAAAACAAGCAAAGAAAAACCCTCAATTTGGAGCATGATCTAAATCATTAGAATCGAAGCACAGATAATTTCATATGATCTGATGTTTAACCATGTGAATTTTTTTTTAAATCCCCTAAGTGGCATTTCTTAGGTGACTATGCTTCATCATATTCAGGTCACCAGGCTTTACTGACGTCTTCACACACTTTTCTTGCTGCTTGTGAATATCCTGGGCACTTGTGCCCTGTGAGGATGCTGAGGCCATTCGAAAACTGCTTGTTTTTCTAACCAGATTCTTGTTTTCTGAAGTCATAGAAAGCACTCTAGTGACAGGGGTGAGTAAGTTGAAAGAGGCAAATTTATTTAAAGAGGTAGAGACAGATAGAAAATAAATAGAAAAACAAGATTCCTTGGACTGAGAAAGTCCAGAGAGGGGTACGGAGAGAAGCCAACCACGTGATCCTTTATACTGTTCAAGGATTAAGAAAAATTCTGATTTTAAGCCCTTAATTTTGTATACTATATAACAGAAAAAATTAATGTAATATTTCATGGAGTGACCACTTTCTATCAATTTGTGATCCTTATAGTGTATTCTTAATATACACTATGTTTATCATGAAAATGATGATGGTTGGGTTATTAGATGTAATGTAAGGAAGCAAATAGGCATCTTCTATTGTGAAACACTGCAGACTGAAGTGTACTGTTGATGAGATCACAAAAAATTTGAGCTAATTCAATTTTAACTGCCAGCAATCACAATATTTTAGTTTATATTTATTCTTTAAACTATGTCAGGCTTTTTCCATGTAGAACTGTAAGAACAGGAAATGGAGAATGAGGTTCAAAGAGGATCCCAAAGTTTGTGTTTTCTATTTCCCCATAGCATTTCAGCAGCCACTAACATTGCCTGGAAGGCCACATCATCACTCTATTTTAAATGTCTTCTTTCCCTCCCCACTGCAATGATTTCAATTAGCAATCCTAATCACTTAGCCCTATAAGTGATCGAATTTCTATGTACTTCTGCCAGTGTCTGATTATCCTTCTGGTTGTAAACTATTTTTATAGAGACATCAAGTACAAAGGCAACCCTAAGTGCACACTTGAGTCGAGGGAATGCAGAGATGCTGTTCAGTTCACAGGAAACAGGTTCTCAGCCCTAATGTTCTTGTGACCCTGAGAAAGTCCTTCCTTTATTCTATATGTCTTATTTTCTCCATTTGAAAAAAACAAAAAAAGGTTGTCATTGAATGGCCACAGGTTGACAAAGCTTTAAAGCTGTTATCAGATAACTAAGGTTTGTTACTAAGTTTACCTGTGAACAACTGCAGTTACAGTTCCCTGGCTCGGACCATCAAGGAATTCTTCATGGTGACAACACTAGCCAGAGATCCCTTGAATAAGTTACTCCAACTCTTTGGCCTAAAATGGCAAGTAGGGTTTATTTTTTTTAGACTAGGCCTCACTATTTTTGCCCGTGGAACCGCAGGCTCACGTTGCCCAGGGTTCCATGGACTCAATCCATGTACTCAATCCCCAGCCTCAGCTTCCTAGGTAGTTGGGATTACAGGCACTCACCACCACGCCCATCTATTTTTTTGGGGGGACTAGGTCTTGCTTTGTTGCCCCAGGTGGGTCTTGAACCACGATCCCCAGTCCCAGGCGTGACTCCATAGGCTGTCGCTTACAGGCACATGCCACCGCCACCTTGCCCAGCAAGTAAGGTTTAAAGAGAAAAAATAACCAACAGAGAACCTCACTGAATCCTAGGTCTCCAGACTGGGACAAATTGTTTCAACTTTAGAAAAAAATGTGGATAGGGTTTTCCTGCTATTTCCCAGTCCTCACACAAGGTGGGGTAGGGGGTGGGGAAAAGAGCATGGTGACACTGACACCTTTGGGAACAGCTGGTGACAAGATTAAAATATAAAGATCATCTTTTGGTCTCCTGACCATCTTTTTTTTCCCTGAGGTGTCAAGAGTTAAAGCTAGCAAAGCTGAGACTTCGCCCCTTTCCCCCCACTGAGATTCTGGATATTTTGTTAAACCTTTAACCTTATCCTCTTGGCAGAGAAGGGGACTGACTGTGAACTCTGCAACAAGGCTGCTCCCTGATACTCCTCTGGGTCTGATATTATGTAAAAATGTAAAGACAACTCTGGTTCATCCAAATAGACTTTGCCAAGGCAGTCTGGCCCAGTGCCAGCCCTTCTTCAGAAAAAGAATAACCTTCTAACTCTGGCCTGGTCAAGCAGAAGAGCCCCAGGCCTAATGTGGCGTTGCAAACCAGGTCTGGATTGAGTCTCTTCCTTGCCTTTTGAAATATTTATCAAGCTATGACAAAGCAATGAGGCTCCTGATAAAAATGACCTTTATCAGGCAGACAGAACAGAGCTTTGGGGCTGTGGAGAAGCAAGAATCTGCCACCTGCCCACTTCCAGGGTGGTGAAAGTTTGGAAGTTAGCCTGCCTTTGGTAGCCAGAGCCTGTGCTATGTCCCTTGGAAGAGAGAGTGAAAATGGCTTAAACTCTTTCCTCTCCACTCCCCCTGCAGCCTTTGGTACTGACACTCTGGAGATGGCCTCAGCTGTAGTAGCTGTCTGTCATACAGACATCAAATGGCACTTGATAAAGATTGATATGCAGGCCCCTCACTTGAGATAGTCTTCCTGCCTCTCCTCCCTCCAGGTGTTCTTTCCGGCTTCCCCCTTCTTCTCTGCCAGGAGCAGACACATAATTATGCCCACAGTACTTCTCTTCAAATCCTTCCATGGTCTTCATGGCCTCAGTCACACTCCCCCTTCCTCAGCCCTGCCCCTCCACGCCCAAATCCTCCTTAGGTTCTGCTCGCTGCACCCCATTTGGAAGAGGTCACGGACATCAGGCTATTTCACAGTTAAAGGGCTGATAGGAAAGTAACCACTAGAGGGTGACAGAATGACACACAAGCACATTCCTTTGGGATTATCCAGGCTGAGCCTGCTGTGTGTCCAGCTGTGGACCTGCAGGTACAAAACGGGTATCAACAGATCTACCCAGTGTGCACACCTACTCTGAGCTCATGAGTGTGTGTGTGCGCGCACGCATGCACACACACACATACACACACACTCACACAGAGAGACCTACTTTGGTTGGCAAATCAAGTAGGGGCTTCAGTTGTTTCCAAGGAAAGCCACAACTCAGAGCCCCATACAGCTCACAATACAGCCAATAGTTCTTTCATGTCCACCTCAGCCTTCATGAACAATCCTTTATGTGTCATCACAGGGCAACTATCCAGGTAGAATGCTCAACTTGCACTGTCAAAGCAGCAAAGCACAGTGGCTTAGAATGTGCTCTCAAGAGGCAGACGCAGTTCTGCTTGCTGCTTGGTCTTAGGTAAGCTATTTCTCTGGGCCATAGTTTCCTAATCTGTAAAATGGAGGTAATCATGGAACCTGCCTCCCAGGTTGTGAAGATTACCAATTGTGAAAAACAAGTGAGATCGTATATGGCCAAAACCTGGAAAGAATGCCTATGCGCAACACATATCCTCTTCATTCTGTTCAGGAACTGCACCAGAAGGGTACATGCACTACCCATTCAATCCTCCTCCCAAGATACAAAAAATCATTCATCCTACTTTACAGACAAGAACACTGAGGCTCCACATGGTCAAATAACCTGTGCAAAGTCACAGAGCTTGTTAGTGGCCAAGTCAAGGTTTCAAACCAGAATCTGCCTGCCACTACTCCCTGGGAAACAGATTCAGTCTTCACACCAGAAGTGCTTATGGTACTGGGCCCGGCACAGTGGCTCGTGCCTGTAAGCTTCAGCCTATGAAGCGGCCGGGGCTAGGGATCGTGGTTCAAGAGCCGCCTGGGGCCCGTAGCGAGACCTAGTTCCAAAAAAAATAGCTGGGCGTGGTGGTGCGCACCTGTAATCCCAGCTACCTGGGAAGCTGAGGTTGGGGATGGCTTGAGTCTGTGGTACTCCAGGCAACGAGAGCCTGTGGTTCCATGGACAAAAATAGTGAGACCTAGTCTCAAAAAAAAAAAAAAAAAAAAGTGCTTATGCTCTGAAAGGAAAAGGTGAGACTAAATGCCAGGCACAGTGGTGTGTGCCTGTAAGCAACAGCTTATGGAGTCACGGCGGGATCTGGGGATCAGGGTTCGAGTGCCCCCCAGGGCAACACAGCAAGACCTAGTCCCAAAAAATAGCTGGGCAAGGTGGCGCACGCTGTAATCCCAGCTACCTAGGAAGCTGACGCTGGGGATTGCTTGAGTCCATGAACCCTGGGCGACGTGGGCCTGCGGCTCCATGGGCAAAAATAGCGAGACCTAGTCTCAAAAAAAAAAAAAAAAAAAAAAAAAAAAAAAAAAAAAAAAAAAAAAAAAAAAAAAAAAAAAAAAAAAAAAAAAAAAAAAAAAAAAAAAAAGGTGAGGCAAAAAAAACTCATGGGATTCCTGATATTTTAATTTTACTAGAAAGGGAAAGCTTTTAAAAGTATCACTTAGCAAGAGTTTAAAGCAAACTGGGTGGTAGGAAGAGGCTGGGGGCAAGACCTAGCCTCAAAAAACAGTTGGGCATGGTGGCACGCACTTGTAGTCCCAGCTACCTGGTAGGCTGAGGTTGGAGATCCCTTGATTCTGCAGTTCCCTGGACAACACAGCGAGACCTAGTCTCAAACAAAACAAAACAAAACAAACAACAACAAAAAAACTGTGTGGTAGGAGGAAGGTGGTTGTAGCCTTAGCCCTAGGTCATGAGGGCATGCCAAACCGCAGGTCTCACTCCCATCTCCCTCAAGCCTCCAGAGTTACTCTGAAGCAATGCTCAAGCTTGAGAACCTCTGCTTTGAGAGAAAGAGTGCGAGGTGGGAGTGAAAACAGGTCAAAGGCAACAGGAGGGTATGTGTCTGAAGGAAGAGGAAATCAGGGACTATTTTTTGGTGATGGACAGGAACTTGCAGCCTTGCCTGGCTTTGAAACAATGAGGTGCAAAGAGATAGATTGCTCGTTCTAGCTGAAAGGTCATTTCATTACACTCTTGCACTTTTGGTGTGTTTTGTTCCTTTAATCTGCACCTTTCTTAAAAACAGGAAATAACCTTTTTAAAAAATGTTTCACTGTCAGCAAATGTACTCCTACAGTTTGGTGGCATATCTGAGTGGGGTTTCCCCCCCACTGTACATTTATAAAAGAAAAAACAAAGCTAAAGTTCTTACTATGTGCAGTTTCTACCATAAGCCTTTCCTTTCTCAAAGATTTTTTTTTCCTAGGAATTCTCACAAGAGCTCTGTGAAGAGGAAATGGAGCTCAAAGAATTTAAGTCAATTTGCTGGACTCCACGTGACCCTAAGGGGAGCGCTAGGATTCTAGCCACAACCTAGTCCAGGTCTGCTGGAAATTTAGCTTGAGTGTGCCTTGGGATCAGGGGTGTGTTAAGGAGCCCTCCAGTCACAGGCTCTCAAGTGAGAGTTATACTAGAAGTCACGCTCAAGGCTTCAAGGGCCAGGGACAAGGCTATCACTTCTCCTCAGATTGGATGTGACCCTGCAAGCTCTATTGTTTGGGAGAGTAGGGAGGAGGAGGGAAAAGGGGGAGGTGAGCCAAGCAAATGAGAAAGATGAGCAAAGCAAAACTTTGTTTTCTAAGACAATCTTGGTTGTCAAGTCCAAGTGATAAACTAACAGAATTTCTGGCTTCAGATTGTATTCCAGTTAAAAAAGAGTTAAAATAAAGGGTTTTGGGGGGGGGCGCTAAAAATTCTTTTAATTCTTAATTCTTTAAAATGAACCTGATGCCTCAATTCTTTAAAATGAATCTTCACCTCAAAATGGTGAAGAAGCCTCACCATTGGGTGGCTG
Organism: Uropsilus gracilis; assembly: GCA_004024945.1. Lineage (NCBI taxonomy): Eukaryota > Metazoa > Chordata > Mammalia > Eulipotyphla > Talpidae > Uropsilus > Uropsilus gracilis. The sequence goes on from PVHY01015298.1 coordinate 9,220, forward strand.
TCTGCTAGCTATCACAGCGCTCTTATTTTTTGGTAAACAAGCAAGAAAAAACCTTCAATCTACTCTCTAAACAAGTTTCCTCCCCAAGATCTTCCTCCAGGGAACACTTATCCAAATTCTAAGCTTTACTACAGTGTGCCCCTAAACTGAAACACTTTATTTCCTTCACCCTCCTGGTATTTGGAGCACTCACAAATACAGTCACCCTCAGTAAGTGCTATGGGGCTCAGGACTGGGTCCTAAAATCCCAGGGCAGAAACACCATCTTCCACACCTCTGTCTACACTGCCTGGAGCAGTGCCTATAAACCATATTAATTGTTTTCCTAAACAATTCATTGAAAACCCATTTTTCTAAGACTTCAGTTAAGTGTAGCCTGGAAAGGCCATATTTACAATATAGCTGTATTTTTTTTAAGGGTGTCAACTCTACCTATTTTGTAACAAACATTTCTTCAATTGTTACTATTAAATAATAGCTGGTCTTTAGGATTATTCTATCAAAGTATTTCTAATCCTTGGTCTGGTGCCTAAAAATACAAAATACAAACATATTTGTGACTGTTCCTATCAGTTTAATACCTGATACATTTTTTATCCAAGGACAGTATGTTAAATGGGTTTTTGGAGCAAGAGGATGGACTAGGATCTTGCTCCATCCACCCTGCACACAGACCTACACAGACCTAGTTATGCAGTACCTCCAGAAAAGGTGCGTCCTTGGGGATTAAAAAAATAGCAACCCCATTTCAAGCTTAGAGGGAGTGGAGTGTCATTCATGGGGGGAGGTGATTATTAAAATAGCAACTCCTTTTGCCTTCATGGGTTTTTCCAGTTTGGATAGTAAAATGTACAGTCATCCTAATGAGAGGGCTCCAACTACACAGGTCTCAAGTCCCTGTTTTTATTATGGTGTATAAGGCCCATGTTTACAGGATCTAGCAAACTAGTAATTTGGGAGAGTAAACACATAATGCCAGGTGTTCCGGGGCAATTTGTTGATGTGAGATGTGGGAACAGTTTTCACCTATCGCTTCCTTTTATTTACATCTTTATTTCAAAATTCTGTTGATTCTGTTTTAACTTTGAAAGTGTACAGTTGTGTAGCGTTCAGTGTATTCACATCTTGCCACAGATCTCCAGAACTATTTTTTTTTTTTTGAGGCTAGGTCTCGCTATTTTTGCCCATGGAACCGCAGGCTCATGTTGCCTGTGGACTCAAGCAATCCCCAGCCTCAGCTTCCCAGGTAGCTAGGATAACAGGCGCGTACCACTACGCCTGTATTTTTTGGGGACTAGGTCTCGCTCTGTTGCCCTAGGCAGGTCTCAAACTGCGATCCCCAGTCCCAGCCACAACTCCATAGGTTGTCGTATCACGTGCCACCGTGCCTGGCTCTCCAGAATTTTTTTGGCTTGCAAAACTGAACCTCAACTCCCCACTTCCTACTCTCCCACCCCTGACAGTCACCCACCTCCTGCTTTCAATTTCTGTGAGTCCACTACTCTAGACACCTCCTGTAACTGAAGTAAACCAGTACTTGTCTTTTGGCAACTGACTTGTTTCACTGAGAACAAAGTCCTCAAGATTCTTCCCTGTTGTACCAGGTGTCAGAATTTCCCACCTTTTTAAAGCTGAATAATGATCCATTTTTGTGTCTACACTATATTTTGTTTAGCCATTCATTCGTCAATGGATGTACAGGCTGTTTCTACCTTTTGGAAATTGTGAATAATCTCTTCGAGATGTTGCTTTCATTTCTGGTAGGTAAGTATCCAGAAGTGAAACGGCTGTATCAATCAAATGGGAATTCTAATTTTTTTTTCTGCACTGTCATACTGTTTTTCATAGTGGAAATTTTACTTTCCCACTAACTGTGCACAAAGGTTCCAATTTCTCAACATCCTCACCAATACTTATTTTCTGTTTTATTACGAGTAGCCACCCTAAAGAGTATGAGGTAATAGTTGACTATGGTTTTGATTTGCATTTCCCTAACAATGATGAGCATGTTTTCACGTATTTACTGGCATTTGTACATCTTCTTTGGAGAAATGCTTTTCAAGTCCATTAAACAATTTGGGGGGCCCATTTAAAATTTCAGGTTCATTGTTTTGTTGTTTCTGCTTTATTTGTAATCAATGAATCAATTCCTTCAAACAGAAGATAACCTTCTGTTATCTCTCAAGTTCTCTAACAAAGAAGTGCCCTCAAGAAAGTCTCCTGCTTCTTAGAAAAATTTGGGAAGAGAGAAAATAGCTCTCAAGGACCTTGTAGTTGGAAGGTTAGTCGTGAAGGCACCATCTTATAAACTTCAGCTAGCCATTGCTATTGGTTGTTTGGAACTGATGGAGAAGTTTGTTATGCATAAAGTTTTCCATTAAGATACTATATGATACCTTAGCTCACATTCATTTCAGTTCAACATTTACCAAGTACCTACTTTATGGAAAGGATTGTACCATGCATTGTTAGCGCTCCTGTAAAAAAAAGCATACAAATACTTGAACTCCTTTGATCCAATGCCCACAAACTAGAATCACACATAGACAGCATGTATATGTGTGTATTCTTGAATGAGGAGTTTCACATGTTACAGTTCTCTTCTGATCTTTGCTGCCAGACCTTCCCTCCTGAATGAGGAAGTACACATCCTTTAGTAAGCCTGATCTTTGGGCTGGGCCTCTCAATTTTCCCAGGCCCCACCCAGGTTAAAAACACCCTACTGAAAATCCAGTTGTTTTTTTTTTCTTGAAAAAATTTTGGGGAATTTCCCTCCACAGACTAGTGTTTCTGTTTCTAAACCAAAGTTCATAGATCATTCAGAAAAAAACAAACAAACAAACAAACAAAAAAACTCCTTTCTGGTTGCAACTTGTTGAATTATGCACAAAAATCTCAGTCTGTTCCAAAAATATAGACAGCTATTCACAGCATTTTCTACATTGATATACATTTCCCCCCTCAGATCATCAGTCTCTGGCTCAAAATACCCTCCAGATGGGGGAAGGGTGAGGACACAAAGGGGACAAAAAGGATGGAGGTGGTGGTAGTCAATCTTAAGAAAGAAAAAAGAAAAAAAAAAAAGAAAGAAAAAAGGTTGTCCCCCTCCTCTCCTTTAAAAAAAAAAACCCTCAAATCAAAAAAAAGAAAAATCTATTTTTCCTCATTAAAAAAATACCCTGCAGATATTTTTGTGTTGCAAATCTGAGCCTAAACCAAAATTCCCAAGCAGTCTCTGCATATGAAAACAATCTCAATCTCAGGCCTGAACTGTGAACAATGCATAAGGCTAGGGTTGAGGAGACAGCAGGACTAATCTAGGCTCATGGTCTCACAGAAGGTTACCATTGCCAGAGTATCTGAAGATTATGCTGTCAGATCATCCAAGTGTTATGTGAGGAACAAGAAACAAAAAAGGATTCAAGTCCTCAGCGCCATAAAATGTCACTAAATCTCAGACGCTGCAAAAGGATCACTTGATACCACACTTGTTTTTATTCACTAATGTTTACTTTTTGAGATGTTTCTTGATACTCACTTTCCTATTTGTAAAACATGAAAAGAATTATACTGCTGAAAATCCTTGAACAAAATGTTTGAATGCTTTAAATACAAGGCATGGTATTAATAAGATACTACAGTTCAAGTCCAGGAAGTTTTGCTAGAGCAAGGACTAGGTGGCCAACTTTTAGAGAAAGTGCTTCCAAGCACCACTGCATGACTTCAGACTTGAGAAACGACCTCTCTAGGAGGGGAAACCACAAAGCTCCTTCTCTGTTAGTCAGGTTCCTGTCTACAAATCTACGCCCTCACATCCACTCTCCCACCCCAACACACACCCAACACCCTACCTACCCCTGTGTGGTCTAACACTTTGTTTTGTACTAAGTAAAATATAGGTGGTTTGGACTAACATCAACACAACAACTGAAAGTGATTTGCAGAGTTGAAGGTAAAAGTTTAGACAGAAGTGACTGAGATGAATATAAGCCTAGATACACTCCAGGAGAAGAGTATTATCCCCGGTAGGCCCCAGAATTGTGATATTTATTGCTGCAGCACATCTGAAATCATCTTGATGACTAACAGTACAGTAATATTTCAGGAAGGTTATAAAAATCTATGGGCTTCACACCATGTGTAGTGTGGGTGAGGTAGCAAACTTGCATTTCCTGATTTAGATACCTAAAACCTATTATGCCTGCTAGTGAAGATGTAGGCAGCTGGTCTAATAGTGGGCTCTGTAATAATGAATATGGAACCCAAATTTTGTTCAGGTTATTTTCCTATTTCTGATAGGAATAGGAAAATTATTTTCCTTTTCTGATAGCTAAAACAAGTTGCCTTGTCTCTACTTGTATGAATCCATACATTCGGTAAGATCTTTTTTCTAATGCAAAAATTCTCGGATTTGGTGGCAGTTCACACGAAACCCTGAAATCCTAGTGTCTGTGTGGCATTTAAAACGCAGGAACCACATTTTAGAATGGTGCATTGCCTGATTCCATAAAACAGCTTATAAATCAACAGACATTTGCTGGAGCATCTTAAGCCAAATCCAAAAATCATTCTATTTTATAAAAGTAAATTTGTACTGACACAGACAAATACACCATCCACTGATAGTACTTCCGGGCCATACAATTTATTTTGTCGTTTAGGAGGCTGATGAGAAAGAAAAAGATCATAAAACCAGGCTTAGGGAAGGCTGCCTCCTCCTAAATGCAAAGCAGCTGAGGAGCTGCGAAGGCACCGGGCGGAGCTCCCGGCAGTTCACAGTTCAGCAGTAGAGTGCGGAAGTGGAGGGAAGTTTTGATGTAGAAAGTACTGAGGCAAATATTCACAACAGCGTCTGGAAACAACCAGAAGATGTTAGAAGGAAACAGTAATGGATACTTCTAGAATGAGGATTGAGAGGTCCGTGTTAGGCTAAGTTATGGCTAACTAAAGCTGAGTTTTTCCATAATTAGCGCACCCGGCTGGAGAGAAAGGAATCTAGGAAACAGCCCCTGGGGAGAACGGGCTGTGCTAACAGAGACGGTTGAGGGGCATTAAGGACGGTTTTCAAAAAAAAAAGAAGAAAAAGGGGAGTTAGTGTAACGATTATTGAGTATGACGACTGTGTGAGGAGGGTCTTGCAAGGATAATAAAGGGAAGGGTGTAAAGTGAGGGTCAAGAATTGAAGGAGGAAACTATGGGAAAAGCTATGCAGACGTTAGCAGCAAAGAAAAAGAGAAGGAACGGGGGGTTGGGGCGTGTCCCAGAAAGGGAATGGCTCAATAGCGGGCGACGGGGTGGAAAGGAGAAGGGTGGGGAAAGGCTGGGCTGACAGCTGCTCTCAAATGGCGCCGGCAGGGTTAAAACTCAGGGGCGACGCGGATAGGAAGAACTTGGTTTCCAGGGCAACGGCTCCGACAGTTCCGGCAGCACGGGCGCGTACCATTGCGCGGGCGCGCGCGGGGGGGGGGCGCGAAGGGGAGGAGGGGCCGCGCGGCGGAGCAGTCGAGCCGCCGGGTACGTCCCGGACGCTACCAAACGCGCGGCCCGCCTGCTCGCCCCGGGGTCCGCGCCGAGCCGAGCTCCGGCCGCGGCGGCTGCGGCGTCCCTCGTGCCGGGGCCGGCAGCTCCCAACTGCCCGCGGACGGCGGGGGGAGAAGGAACGTGCGCCCGGCGGCCCGGATTGGCCTCCTGGTCCCCCCGCCTGGGCGGCCGAGTGCGGGCGGCCCGGGCTGGGAGGTTTGAAAAGCGGGCGAGAGACAAAGGCAGCAGGAAGCCTCTTCGGCGCCCGGAGCCCGTGCGCGCCGCCCCGGGGCCCCCTCGCCGGTCCGGCGGCCCGGAGCGGCGGCGGCAGGAGGCGGAGGATGCGGCAGGGGGCGTGGGAGCGGCGGCGGCGGAGCGGCGCGACCCGGGCGCGGCGTGGTTAGCCCCGAGGCGGCGGCGGCCGGCGGGGCGCTGGGAGTGAGTGCGAGGGCGCCTTCCCCGCCCGGGATGTGAGGACCGAGCGGAGCCCGGGGCGGGGGGAGGGAAGGGAAGGGAGGCCGAGCCGGCAGGAAGGAAGGAAGGACGGACGGACCAGGAGGAGGAGCGGCGGCGGCGGCCGGAGCCGGAAGGCGGGGAGGGGCCGTCCGTTGGGCCCGAGGCGGCGGCGGCCGGGGCCGGGGCCGGGGCGAACCGCTCTCGTCGCCTCCCGGGGCAGGAGCGACGGGGCCCGTGCCTCCTCCCCCCAGCGCCGCGGAGGGGGGAGGAGGAAGATGGAGACCCACATCTCGTGCTTGTTCCCCGAGCTGCTGGCCATGATCTTCGGCTACCTGGACGTCCGGGACAAGGGGCGCGCGGCGCAGGTGTGCACGGCCTGGCGGGACGCCGCCTACCACAAGTCGGTGTGGCGGGGGGTGGAGGCCAAGCTGCACCTGCGCCGGGCCAACCCGTCGCTGTTCCCCAGCCTGCAGGCCCGGGGCATCCGCCGGGTGCAGATCCTGAGCCTTCGCCGCAGCCTCAGCTACGTGATCCAGGGCATGGCCAACATCGAGAGCCTCAACTTAAGCGGCTGCTACAACCTCACCGACAACGGGCTGGGCCACGCGTTTGTGCAGGAGATCGGCTCCCTGCGCGCGCTCAACCTGAGCCTCTGCAAGCAGATCACCGACAGCAGCCTGGGCCGCATAGCCCAGTACCTCAAGGGTCTGGAGGTGCTGGAGCTGGGGGGCTGCAGCAACATCACCAACACCGGCCTCCTGCTCATCGCCTGGGGCCTGCAGCGCCTCAAGAGCCTTAATCTCCGCAGCTGCCGCCACCTCTCGGACGTGGGCATCGGGCACCTGGCCGGCATGACACGCAGCGCGGCGGAGGGCTGCCTGGGCCTAGAGCAGCTCACGCTGCAGGACTGCCAGAAGCTCACGGATCTTTCTCTAAAGCACATCTCCCGGGGGCTTACGGGCCTGAGGCTCCTCAACCTCAGCTTCTGCGGGGGCATCTCGGACGCAGGTCTCCTGCACCTGTCGCACATGGGTAGCCTACGCAGCCTTAACCTGCGCTCCTGCGACAACATCAGCGACACGGGCATCATGCATCTGGCCATGGGCAGCCTGCGCCTCTCGGGGCTGGATGTGTCGTTCTGTGACAAGGTGGGGGACCAAAGTCTGGCTTACATAGCCCAGGGGCTGGACGGCCTGAAGTCCCTCTCCCTCTGCTCCTGCCACATCAGCGATGATGGCATCAACCGCATGGTGCGGCAGATGCACGGACTGCGTACGCTCAACATCGGACAGTGTGTGCGTATCACCGACAAGGGCCTGGAGCTGATCGCTGAGCACCTGAGCCAGCTCACTGGCATAGACCTGTACGGCTGTACCCGAATCACCAAGCGCGGCCTGGAGCGCATCACGCAGCTACCCTGCCTCAAGGTACTCAACCTGGGACTCTGGCAGATGACGGACAGTGAGAAGGTCAGGTGAGGGCAGCAGCACCAGCTCCCCTTGTCCTGCCCTGTTCATCCTCCCTTCACCACAGTCCCCCTCACGTGGCTCGCTCCACGCACACACATATACATAGCTCATTGCAGTGGATGAGATGGGGCAATCACACAGGCCTCAGGCTCATTTTCTCCTCTCTTCCAGCACTCTTGTCCGCCACATGCCATTGTCATTGTATCTGGGATCCCTCTGCTACCCCTACTGTACTCCCCTCTCTTTTTCCCTGAGGATGAAGAAATGAACTCAGCTACTCACCCACCCACTCTGCAGGGGCTTTGGAGGATTGATGGAGCTACTGTATCCCCACTGTGTGGCATTTGGAAAGAAGGGTGGGGTGGGGAGTAACTGGTCCTTTCAACCTTGGGTAGTTGAGGAAAATGTCTGCCTTCACTTAAGCTTTCATTTGAATACTGTGATCTGGTTTTTATTTTGAAATGTATAAAAAGCAAACCCAACTACAAAGGCCTTTTCACCTTTCTTCCACTTTTTAACTAATCCCAGTCTCTTCTCACTTCTCCTTTTATAGAAAACTCTGCTATTGACGCTCATTTCATTTTTATTGTTTTTCTCTTTTTAAAATTTTTTGAAGAAATTTGAAATCATGGTCCTTTTTTTCTGCTGAATATATTCTATATACTATATATATATAAATTATATATATATATAAAAATGTCTGGCTACCTCGTTTTAGTTTACTTTTTTTCTCTGATGCCCTGGAATATTCTACAAGAGAGATATTTTGAGACTGAAACATTTTTGTGCCTAGACTGGAAAGATGCCCATTGGGTTTGTCCATCCTCTTTGTTTTGGCTTCTTCCCAAACCTCATCCATCCAGTGTGTCCCCTTCCACATTCTGGCTATAATTTTCTTTTTTTCTCCTGGTCCATTGAATTTGGGGACCCAGTGGTGTCCCTAAATGTTGACTTAATTTATAGCACAAATGTGTGGGAGAAATGAGAGTTGAACTGTTTTTTTGTTTGTTTGTTTGTTTGTTTGAGATGCAGGTTGTGTCTTGAAAAATGATTATTATATATGCAAATTATGCCCTACCCTCACCCTCTTCCAAGTTTCCTGAAAAAAAAAAAGGTCACACAGCAAGGCTTCCTGTTGGGAGCAGAGGAGCAGAGTTGGCCTGCAGAGCCCCTGGGGCTGTAATGTGAAGGGGAGGAGACTGAAATTCATGTCTTATCTCTGTTCTGTTAATAAAATGGGCGTTTGTGGGTTTAAAAAAAAATTCTAAATGGAGGAATAGATGACTTTATTTTGGTCGGGGTTGGGACTTGTGGCTTTAAAAAGAATCGCTTTTGAGTAGGATGTATATTTCTGTTGAATTTTTGTTTATTTTTTTAGAATCCTCCACAGCAACATGTGAGACCATGGAGTTAAAGAAACCCAGAGACCTTTATCAATTAATTGTACTGTTTGTGAATTTGTATAAATAATAACAAAGATCCTCTTAAAACGTTTATATTCTTACAGTAAAAGGTTAAACTGATATTTATATAATAAAAGAGGAAATATGAAGTATGTTTTTGAAAAAAAAAAAAAAAAAAAACAAAAACCAAAAAACCTTGTATCTGTGAATTTTTTTTTTTTTTTAAGGCACTGTGTTTGGGTACAAGCCAGAGTAGGAGGTGCTATTTGTGTGCTCTTAAAAGGAAATAAGGTGTAGAGTTCAGTGCATCCTATGTGGTGTGAGTAAGCTCATGGTTAAACATTTATTCTGTATAAGGTTTACTACTGACATCTTAATGTTTTGTTTCTAGAAATGTGACTAGCCTGGAGATTTCTATCATTTTTGGTTTTAAACTGTCAACAACATGGAAATTTAAAGAAATTGAACAAAATGAAACTTTTTCAAAAACCAGATTTGTTAAGAGTCACAATTTCCCCAGGGTGGCCAATTTTTCTTCGGGTGGAAATGAGATCAGGGGTAATGCTGAAAAAGTGGGTCATGAGATGTGGAAGTGGGGAAGATGGGTCTCTGTACCCTGAGTGGGTGTGGGGAGGATGTGAAATGGTGAAGGCGGAGGGAGCTGAAGCCATTGTTAGGAAAGTTAAAAGAGCGATGTCCTTGCTGGCTGCTCGCTTGCGCAGTCATGCATACTGAATCTCACAGTGTGAGTGGGGGTCCTAGTGGAAAGGAGAGGGCAGTTCAACCCCTCTTTTTAGCATTCTTCTCCAGGCCTGGCTGTATTTAAGTACTTTCCTGGGGGTGGGGAGGTTGGCCAGGAGTTCTTGCACATTTGCATTTTAAGCACTTCCAACGCTGAAGCTGGCCACTCGATCCACTCTGTTGAGGGTTCTTAGACTGAATTCCGGGCAGATAAATGAATACCAACAATCCCAGCCAAAAGTCCCCTTTGGTAGACAACAGCTAATCTGACACCCTGTGGTTGGGCTATGGAAACGGAAGAGTATACGAGCTCAAACAGTGGAGTAATTTCATATTCCCGGTTTCACATAGGCCTTTCTTAGTTGTTGCTGAATGTTGTGGGGTTTTGTTTTTAAATAAAAAATACTCGGTCCTAGCAGGAGCTGGTAAGAGTAGTAAAACTTTACTGGACCAGTACCTTTTTCTAAGAAGAGAGCTGGAACCCAAGTTTTTCCTGGGGTAAGATTGTCTTGTAAAATTTCCAAGGCTTATGCTTGAGCATATCACAAAAGCTGCATTGTTCCTTTTTGGAGAGCAATCACAATTGGGTCTAATTGAGCCTGACACTAGATCCATCTTCCTTTTCTTTGGGGAAGGTGTGGATCTCTTTCTTCCCTCTTAGGTTACAGTGCTTATTGCCTGGAAAAAAAAAAGTGTGAACCCTAATAAGAAATAGGGACTTTGAATTAGGGGCAGCTTTTTGGTTGAGCATTTGCCACTAGCACATATAAAGCTTGCCCAAACTACAGGCGCTGGGAGTGTTCTTCCACAGACAGCATGGCTGTGTAGATGCGGCCAGTGAAATCTGAGCACCTCCTAAGTCTCTGTGCTCACTTCCTTCATCTTACTACCCAAAGCAATGCTGCCAATGGTATAACTAGAAAGGGTTTCTGCATTTTTTTTTTTTTAACTTTGAAGGTTAAATACCAAGTGTGGCTGGGCACAGTGGTGCATGCCTGTAAGCAACCGCCTATGGAGCACGGCTGGGACTGGGGATCACGATTCGAGTCCCGCCCAGGACAACATAGCAAGACCTAGCTCCAAAAAAAAAAAAAAGCTATGCATGGTGGCACACGCCTGTAATCCCAGCTACCTGAGAAGCTGAAGCTGGGGACTGCTTGAGTCTGTGGTACCCAGGGCAATGTGAACCTGCAGTTCCACAGGCAAAAATAGCAAGACCTAGTCTCAAAAAAAAAAGCGTGATTAAACGTTGGTAAATGAGTATGTGAACATTAAAATCATGGGCCTGCTGTCCTAGTTCCTGAACTAGGCATCATTCATATCTCTAGAGCAGTGTTTGGAAAAGGCGAATAAACCACGTTCATCAGTCAAGGTGACTATCTTTCAACCATTAGGGATGGAAAGAAATGAATGTGTGTTGTCTGCTGCTTAAAAATGACTCTTTTAGTCCTCAAAGCAACCTGCTGAAACAGGTATCCTGTTTTCCAGATAAGGCAAACTACTTGTCTTAAGCCACCCAACCACTGATTGAGGGGAGCAGGACTGAAATCAGGTCTAGGTATAGAAGTCTAGCTTCCTTCTGCTCTAAAGGAAGGTTCAGTTACTGATCACACCTTAGATTCCAGTAAGGTGACCTCCTAGTTTGCACACACTATGAACTGTCTGAACTACAAACAAACTCCTGCCACAGGGCACTCCTTTCAAGAGAATACGGGTGGATTCCATTCCTTGGTACTACAGTAAGAATGGGAAGAAGTACTTTTCAATGCTAAAAGGCACTAAAGAAAATGAACTGATGTTTTATGGGTGGTACAAATCAAAGAGGAATTTTCAGAGGAACAAAAAAATACTGTTCATGTCTGTGCTTAAAACTTCAGAGCCAAAAAACAAACAGGAACTTAGTGTAAACTATTATCCAGAGGTAATAAACCGCCACAGGAATGATTTGCTTAGGATCAGGAAAGGACTTCACCTGCATACCTGTTTTTTATGTTTCATGGGCAACCCTTTAACATCTATCCAGAAAAGACCTCACAGTGGTGGGGTTCAGACATTCTCTGCAGCCCCTCAAGGCCCATGATAGGTCTCTAGCTAACTGCAGTGCTGGGCGTTGTTGTATAATTCTTCCTGCTATGGACTCTTTCCTGCTGAATTCCTCAGTCCAAAGGCAGGGGGAGGTCCTGCTTGATTTATTCCACATTTGGCAACAGCGACAAGGATGCTGGCCTAACTTACAGTACATCCTTAAGTAGTTAAGCAAATTCAAACTGATCTTGTCTCTCATGATTCACATCCACAACAAATCCGAGAAAGCAAATGTTCCTTTTACATTGGAGTTTCTTTTTAAAGGTAAGACCCTCAAATAAGGACACAATATGTAGATTAAATTATGTCTGTCCTGGTGCTTCCCCACAGTGGTTACTAAATAGATGGTGGTCCTGGAATATAACTAAAACTGCCCTTTCGACTCAGAATTCGAAAAAGAGGGTGACCCCAGGGAGTACTGTGTTTCCAAAGAATTAAGAACCTCTTGATTAAAAGATCAGATTTATAAAACAAAACCAAGACCTCATCAGTTTCTGACAACCAGCTCTGTCTTCCCAGCCCGATGGAAAGGAGAGCCCCAGCCTCTGCTCTCAGCTGCTCTGTTGCAGAAAGGAACCTATCAGTCATTGTGATGGTCCTATCTGCTATCTATCTCTTCCTTGCATCAAACATTACTCCCTCTTAAAAGTTAATTCTATCCCTTTCATAGAGGCCAAGACCTAAATTTCATGTCATGTAAACCCCTGAGGAGTCAGGGATTAGGCTTTTTGATGCAATAATGTGGATCATGGGTAAAGGGAAGGATTAGAAATTGGAAAGCTGCATTCAAAACCCAAGCTTAAGCTTATGTTTGGGCCACATTTATCTCACTGTTGTCAAAGTACTTGTTCAAGTATTAGGTAGTGAGTTCAATTTTCTGAAACCTAAATGTTGTCACAGATGAGATATTCATATTTGCATCAGACCCAACTATTAATAGTTTTGAATTTATTGAAGATAAATGTACATCCGAACTAAGCATATACTCAGCTCTTGGATAGAAAAATGGGTATTTCTAAACATGGTAAATAAGAATGTCCACGAATGATCAGTTTCAGTCTTTTCCTCTTTTCCAGGGATTGCCCTGACTTTGCCTGATGGAGCTGCCTGTACCAATCCAGAACATTTGGTACTATGTAGAGCCAAGTCTTCCTGTTAAGGTGCAAGAGAATGTAAGATTGGGATCTTAACTATGAAGCACTAGTGGGGGGTCTATTAAGCACCCCTAAAATAAAAAGAAGTGGAATCCTTCCGCCTGCTGTTTATGAACCCAGAGAATTGCACATTTTCTTTTAAAAAGACATTCTTCGTATTGTATTGCCCTTCTACTCTGCTTTTCTTTGTGCTAGTACAAAGCAATGAGTCTTAATTACAAAGGAAAAGAATGAGGTCTTCTGGTGAGACAGTAAATGTGATTTGCTGGAGGAATTTAATCGTAACATAACCAATTTCTCACTTCAAAATGTTGTTTTCCCAAATCTGACATATATTTAATTCTATAAGTGGTGAAAGAGGGATCAATATCAGAACTAAGGCTTTTCTGGGCTATTGTGCCCAGAAGGTGAGAAGCACACAGGTAGCTGTTCTCTTCCCCAAAACACCACAAAGCACCATCCTGACCCCTCCAGAAAAGTGCTAAACAAGAGCACTTATTTTCCTTGGGAGTAAAGAAAAAAAAAAAAAAAAGCCTAATGCTAAAAGTTACTACTGTTTAATAAACATTAAATGATGCAAACTTAGATTGTTTTGCAAGAAGCTGAAAAACTAGTGCAAGTTGGTTAAGTGGGCTTTAGGGCAGTAGAAAACAGGAGTGTCACATCTGTCACCTGTTCTCAGAGAACTTGAGCCAGTTCCAAAATCACTGCTTTGTTGCAAATCGTAACTGTGAAGGACAAACACTGGAAGTCCATGCTCCTGACAGCCTCAAAGCTGAGAATTCACACATGTTTAACACTGCAAATGTCTGTCACAAGATCCTTTTGATGAAGTAGAGTTGCACTACCAAGAAACATTAGCTATTTTCATTGGAGGATAAAAAGGCTTGACTTCACAGATGTTTTAGTTACAAATCCATCTTATCCAGAAAGAGTCAAAGGGTCTAATTTGTTAATATCAGGCACCCTCTTAGGTTTATCACTCCTCAATTTACGTAATCCACACTCCAGAAGGATCAGGCTTTGCACACAGCTGTCTGTCAATAAATAACACTCATATCATGGACACAAGTTTCCCACTTGAACAGTGGGAAAAGAGTTCTTTGAGACAAGATGAATATTTTTATGAAGAGCATGGAATTGGAAATCACAGTTTTCTTCATCTAAAATGAAAATACTGACTCAAATGTCCATGATATTTCTCCTTAGGAAATCTTTACCCCAAACTGGTATATTTTTATGAACACATTAATGAAGGAGTAAGCACCTGCTTCCATTTTGCTTTCTGAGTGCTCCTAAGCGAGGAGTAACCAAAACACTTAGTCTTGATAGTCCTTAGAACTTTCAATAAACTCACTGAGGTGCAAATTGGACAGAGAAGTAAAGGGAAGGAGAAACTGCAGTAGTTAAACCCTCAAATTCTTGAAATTCTTTGATGGAAGAAAAACTAGTGCCTTCCATTTTGACTTTTACACATTTTAAACCTTAGCATCATAAACTCACAAACCCACTGCTGTGAGGTACAAGAAAAAACAACAAAAACAATAGGTGCCCATTAAGCAAACTACTAAAGTGCAATTTTTTATTTTTTGAGACTAGGTCTCGCTATTTTTGCCTATGGAACCGCAGGCTCTCGTTGTCCAGGGTACCACAGACTCAAGCAATCCCCAGCCTCAGCTTCCCATTAGCTGGGATGACAGGCGCGTGTCACCACACCCGGCTATTTTTTTGGAACTAGGGCTCGCTAAGGGCCTCAGCCGGGACTCGAACCAGGATCCCTAGCCCTGGCCACTTCATAAGCTGAAGCTTACAGGCACGAGCCACCATGCCTGGCCTAAAGTGCAATTTCTAACTCCTCCGATGGTTTCAAGAGCATACAATTTAGACTAAGGAATCTGTAGAAACAGGGTGGCCAGGATCTGTGTTCTGAAACCGATTGGGTTTGCAGTCTGCTGCTGTGGGAAGCAGAAACTGTCTTCAGGTTTTCAGAGACTAGAATAGACAGATAACTGACTCTTCCCAACCTGGCTGACGTCTGTGCACTTGAGCCAGATGCCCTGCCATTGTGTGCAGAGTCAAGTGGCGACAATCAGAACAGTGTGACCCAGAGGATGGCAGCTGGCCTATCCTTCCCACACGTAACGGTCTGATTGTCAATGGAAACACAGCGACTGCAGATATTCCCTGGAGTGAGTACAACACAGGATTTAGCAGCAAACAGCCTCATTGCTGTTTGCTTTCAGAAATAAATGTATTCAAGTTAGGAGAAAGAAGTCAAGCACTACACTTTCTTCAGTTACGTGTGTGCTAAACATGAGCGCTCTCTACCACTCTCACACAATTAGTGCTTCCTGCTGTGATGAGTTAGAATTGTGTCCACACCAGTATCAAAGATAACTAGAGGTTGACCTCAAGTTTAAGATGATTTTAAGATGCACCATAAGGCAGAAAAAATAAGTATATAAGCATAAAACTATCTCCCAGTGTGGTAGATGGCAACTTCTTCTCAGTCTGCAAGCCCTTTATTTTGTCAGCAGGCGGCAGCATTGCCTGTGAGTTGGAGGCTATTTCCGATGGGGAACCACAATGTCCTCCCCCACTGACAATCAGCCTCTGGTCACCTTCCCTCCCTACCTCCTTTACACCCTCAAAGAAGACTTTCCCCTCCCTCTACCCCAAAGGATTCCCTCAGGGTATAAGAGTTACTAAGAGAGGATTCTCACCTTCCCAAAGCGATTAAAGTGAATTATTGAATTTTAAACTATCAGTGAAACTACTCAAAGAACCCCAGGGTCAAGCACTTTGTTTGGGGAGAAAGATAACCTCTGCTTAAGGCTCTCTACATCAGCCAGCAGCCTCTGCTCAGTTTCTAATTGATCATACAAATCCTGCCAGGCTGCAAGATTTGCAAGGTGGGAGGGCAAATGGGGAAATTTTATAATTGTACACAGAGATATGTTGGCAAGAGCCAACGTGCTTTTAAAACAAAATTCACAAAAAAGGGAAATTGTATTGTCTGTGATGGAAAGTTCTAGAGATACATCCTTTGAAGGAAAACAAAAACATTTCTCTTTTTCTTTTTCTTTTTTGAGACTAGATCTCACTATTTGCCCATGGAACCGCAGGCTCACATTGCCCGGGGTACCATGGACTCAAGCAATCCCCAGCCTCAGCTTCCCAAGTAGCTGGGATTACAGGCATGCACCACCACACCCAGCTATTTTTTTGGAACTAGGTCTCGCTATGGGCCCCAGGCAGGGCTCGAACCACAATCCCCAGCCCCAGCCGCTTCATAGGCTGAAGCTTACAGGCACCAGCCACCGTGCCCGGCTTCCTTTTTTATTTTATTTTTTTTAAAGACTATATCTAGCTATGTTGCCCAGGATAGTCCCGATGCTATAAACTCAAACGATCCCCAGCCTCAGCCTCGCAGGTAGATGGGATTACAGGCGCCTGCCACAGCACCAGTCTACTTTTTCAAGACCAGGCCTTGCTATGTTGCCCAGGGTAGTCTCTAATTTTTTCATTAAAAAAATGAGTATCTCTATTGCCAAGGTGAAGACGTCTTTATAAAATTGACAGGCGTACCAATTTTTATTATTAAAAGATTGTAATTTTTGCCCAGATGAAGTCATCTTAAAAAAAAATTGAAGGAGTAAATGAAATAGAAAACAAGAGTCCTGACAAAGAAGCAAGGGTCTCAAATACCTAAGTCCTTCTTAGCGCTCACTTGGCCTAATTCCATTGAATGTCACAATCAAAAACAGGCCTACGGAAGGAGAGGGCTCAGGGAATCAAAGCATGGGGATGAAGGGCAGTTGGTAACAAACTTGGAATAAAAATGTGCAAGGGAGAAGGTTGTGACTGCTTCTAGCTGGCCATATGAACTGGCTGACTGGCCACTTGTGGGCTCCGTGACACAAAGGTCATTTCCAGATAGAGAAAGAGAGAAATATATCTGAAGGGAAAGTCCTGGAACTCAGGACCAGGACGTGAAGCAATTACCACTTCTGGTGCCACCCATTAAGGTCCTAGAAAAGCAAAAAGTCTCCCCAGGCAGCTTTACAGACACCAAAGCTGAAATATGTCATTGCTAGTGATCCTACAGAGAGTCAGGGGGAGAAACCAAATATGGAAAAGAGGAATAAAGGAGAGGAGAGGGGCACAAATCATTCCAAGGAAAGCTGGGACAAAATCTACAGCAGATGGAAAAGTCAGAGAAGTAAGGCACGCTCCGCTCCATGAAGCTAGGTAAGGGAAGGTATCATCTATTTAACAAATGGTCTGACTAGATGTGGTTCTTAGGATGACCTTGGAGGGCTGCTCTGATATGCACCCACCAAGAACAGCTTTCCTGGGCCCAGCACATGTTTTGAAGATAGACAGACAGGCCCTTTTTTCCAGATTGTTTGCTTCTGATTTGAGAGTGAAATTCCAACGAATGGGGCATGGTGGCTCAGGCCTATAATCCCAACTACCTGGGAGGCTAAGACTAGGGATCACTTGAGTGCACGGATTCAAGACAACCCTAGGCAACATAGCGAGACCTAGTCTCTTAAAAAAAAAAAAAGTCCAACAAATGGGCTACCATGTTGTTGTCCTGAGCTGTGACCGAGGAAATGGATATAAGGTGCCAGGTCCCCATGAAATGCAGCCCGGCCCTCGCAGCCAACATGGTGCCTAGTGATTGCTCAGGCAGTCCTGCCATACTTTGTCCAGCACCCACTTTGACAGAGAAGAAAAGCCAAAACAACAGTATGCACAGGAGACACAGAGAAAGCAAGTGTCCCCAGGCCGGCTGCTGTGCGACATTCTTCACACGGCCCCTTTGAGCAACCATGGTCGGTCCCATCAACCCCACGTGAACCAGGCTGCTACACTCTGTTTTGGCCAAGAAGGTACAGCTCACAGCTCTAGAATTTCAAGAAGACAGAAGTTTCCATGTTTGGTAATTTCCCCCGAGCCCTCATCTTAGAGAGCATGAAAGCAGAGCCTAAAAATCCGCGTGGTCTGAGTCCTCATCTGTAACTACCACAGATTCCTTAACCTTTCTCTGTCCTCTTATCCTGCCCCCACAAATAAAGGCATCCACACAGCCCTCCATTTTCCTTTAAAGTAACCCAGCACAGCTGCTTCCCAGGTTCTTGACTTCCTGTTGTCCCATCCATGGGTCCTGCAAAGAAGTGATGAGGGTGGCACAGAATCGTCACCAGAAGCATGCCACCAAGCAGGTGTTTGCTGTACCTTGCGATCCCCCCTGTTTTGGGGTGCCTTCACTTGATGCTCTAGTAGGAAAGGCTCCCATGTGCCATTCCCAGGCCTGGTAGTCCTCACTCCTGTATTCATTTCGACTTCTGCACCTGCCAGGAACTCACAGAGAAACTAAGGCACTTGTGCACAAGAGGCTGCAAACACCTTCCCACCCTTCCACGAGTGCCCAAAACAAGCCTGCTAATGCTAATCTACCCCCTCACTTGCAGCTCAACAGCTTTTCTCCTTTAAGCCTCTGATAATGGTTTTACTAAAATCCCCTTTTGATGGAAAAAAATCCCAGCTGGACATTTCAGGCCCCAGCACAATGTACAAGTCTGCAGGTCCCTTTCCCTACCTCACAAAGGCCTCTAATCAAGTGGAAAATGTGCTGGAGGCCAGAGGTTTGGGTCTGCAATTATTTTTTAAGGGATTACTAGAGAAGAATGGGGGCAGCAAGGACCTCCCCCCGCTTTGTTTTCCATTTGGTCCTGCTTTTAGGCATATTGAGCCAGGAGTAGCCATCTAGCTATCTGAGCACCAGGGCCTTCTCTCTTGTCCCTGGTGGGAGGATGTCATCTTTGAACACCATCTCTTCAAAAAGATTTAGAGTTTGGAAGCAATATGCCCATCCTATTCTGACCCCATTTAAGCCCTTATTTATAAAAGGGCTATCAAACAGGATCTGGTGTGAGGGTAGGGCACTCATTCATTAACCTCTAACCCCCGCTCTGTATGCAGAGGGAAGAGTTTGCACCGTGTCCATACACTGCTAAGATTGGGGGCATTCACCAGGGCTTCCCAGGCTTTGGAGGGCAAAAGGTCATGTTCCCAATCTTGCCAGATATCCTTCTTATTTATATATACTGACCCTTCCCTTCCACACTGAGAAAATAGCCATGAAAGTCCTTATGCAAAACATGAATTAAAAATATAAAATGCTAATCATTTTATTAGCCTACTTGGAATCTTGATTTTAAAATGTACACTACAGATGGGAGTTTGTCTCCTCTGCATATTGCGAAGACCTTCTTTGATGTCATTTATACATGTGTTCACTTGTTCACTAAAGATTTAATTGATAAAGGTGAACATTTCAAGTTGGCCCTCAGTTCCCATCATGCTATTTCAGCACAGAGAGACAACTCATCCTTCCAAATCTAGTTGGTGAGTTTTGTCTGTAAACACCCTGAAAAAAAGAAATGACTAAAAATTCCTAAGCTCATTTTGGAATGATCAAGAATTAAACTTTGAGCTGGGCACAGTGGCGCATACTTGTAAGAGACAGCTTATGGAGTCGTGGTGGAGTCTGGGGATTGCGGTTCGAGTACTTCCCAGGGCAACACAGCGAGACCTAGTCCCCCAAAATAGCTGGGAGTGGTGGTGCATGCCTGTAATCCCAGCTACCTGGGAAGCTGAGGCTGGGGATTGCTTGAGTCCATGGTACCGTGGGCAACATGAGCCTGCAGTTCCACGGGCAAAAATAGTGAGACCTAGTCTCAAAAAGGAATTAAACTTTGGCTCTAAAAGTTAGAAGTCAGCATATATTTTAACTAAATACCAGGCTGAGTAATATTTTCGGTCTTTTCTTCAAAGACCCTAAAATACCTTTGGTCAAAAACAAAACAGCTACCAAGAAACCCCCAAAACAAACAAAAAAGCCAACTCTGGTCTGTTTTTGTCAGTATAAATGCCTCCTTGATATGTTTTGCATCATTAATTTTCAGTTCTTCCACAGAAGAACCTTAAACCATTGAGAACTAGCCGGACAGAAGTTCAGTTATTACATTTAATACTTAATGCAAATATTTTACTAGTATTTTTGTTGGCCTTCCTACTCCTGTTGGGTGTTACAGGAGGAAGGGACCATCTAGTTTCCCTTAAGAAAAAAGAAAAAAGCAAGTAGGGAGTCTTTCGGGAGCCTCTCCCCAAATGATGGTCGAGTAGGCTGCTGAATCACCTCTGCTCGTTATCAAAATGTGGTGACAGCTTTAGGAGAGAACTACTTCCCCTAAGTTTAGATGAAGATGAACTTCCTGAGAAAGGTGAAGTGAGACTCTAAGGGCATCAAAGGAGACAGTGGACTATCTTTAAAGCTCAGACCAAGGGGACCTGACTCCTTCAATACAGAGTGAATCCTGAGATATGTCTGCATTACCAGCAAAGCCACTCCTGCTCCTGCTCAGGAACATGCTGCCACAACCCTTCACTGCTCAGAAGGCCCGCTGACTTCTTTTCCCCCTTGGCTTATCGCTGTTAGAGTTCTCCATCCGTTTAACATACTACATTTGACAAAATATTGGTTGTTTTAGAAGTCCCTCTTCTTACGCAAGGCAGTTTGGAGACATGTAAAACAGTGATTTGGAAACATTTCATAATTTGATAAAACAGCTGACAATAATGCTGCTTAGATTTTTCAGTTCAGTTGAAAATTTTAGTATGTTGGAATGTAAACATCTGTCAGACTCTCATCAGATCACAAGGTATCCAGAAACCAACTTAAGGCCAACTTTCTTAATTTCCCATTCAAAAAACCAAGATTAAGACTATTAGAATTAACAAGCATAAAAGTACAGGTTTGTAAATTAACTGAGAAAATTTTGCTGAATGTCTAAAGAAAGAAGGAAATTATATTCTGAGGTTGAAATGTTATCGGTCCAAAGTTCACTGTGTCTAATTGGCATACATAAAATAGCTGGGAAATGCCCTTGAATCCACGAAGAAGATATGAAATATTACTTTTCCAGACTGCATGGGGTGGAGTAAGCTACGGAGCAGTGGGGGCAGGGGGTGGAAAGCCTGGAGTCTCTGTAGTGTTTTCTCTCCTCCTCCGCTTGTTTTTGATAACTGAGGTCTACAGCAAACCCCTGCTTAAATTGCCTCTGCTGTATTGCTTCATCTTTCTTAAGTTCTCCCAGTCAACGTATTTTCCATTATTGCGGACATACTGTCATCTGGCTCACCTGACTTTCTAAGTCACCATCCTTGTGCCTCACAAGCCCAGTTCAGCTTCCACAGACCCTGCTGGGTGGCAACGTTTCTCCTCTATGCTCTCTCCGGCCTGTGCTCTGCCCTACAAATCCATCCCAACTACCTTCCAACAACCCTGGAACTTCGCGGAATCATTCCAGCTTGTGGTGATCCGATGAGTGACGACTGCTATTACTGTATTTGACTGGCAATCTCTATACCACAATTTTTAAATTATGATTTTACTAAAATGTGCCTGCCTTCATTTCGGACCATTCTTTAAGTGATACATAAAAATCCTTACTTTATTAAGTCCTTATTTTATTTATTTTTTGAGACTAGGTCTCGCTATTTTTGCCCATGGAACCGCAGGCTCATGTTGCCTGGGGTGCCAAAGCCATCCCCAGCCTCAGCTTCCCAGGTAGCTGGGATTACAGGTGCATGCCACCATGCCCAGCTATTTTTGGGGACTAGATCTCACTACGTGTGCCTGGCAGGACTTGAACCGCGATCCCTAGTCCCTGCCGTGGCTTCCTAAGCTGCTGCTTACAGGTATGCGCCACCATGCCCGGCTAAATCCTTGTTTTAAAAATTGCTCAGAAGAGAAAAGTTTAGACAACAATGTGAAATTGTCCTGCAGTTCTCCCCTGAGGTGCCCCAGATGACAGAGTGGGTGCTTTCGGGACCTGAATCCCGAATTCTGCTTTCAGAGTTGCCAGCAATAATGAGGTGACAGCTGCCCCCAATTCAGTACTGATACATCCTTAATCTTGATTTGTATGAAATCTGGAAATTAAACATTTGTCAGCACAGATTAAGTCCCCTGAGGGTGTGTGGTAATCCGAGAGCATTAAGACTATCTCTCCTCGTCTCCTACTTAAGAATCTCCTAAAGTCCCTCTCTGGGAACTACTATGGGTTTATCTACACAGTGTTGACAGTCAAGAGGCCGGACTGATAAAGTCTGTGCTCGACTTTATCGGTCATAGAGCTAAAACCACTTTAAGAACCTATAAAATACTAGCAAATATTCTTTTCAGCCAACCCACTATGACAGCCCTTTACAATCACAAAATCCTGCTGGTTTATTGGGATTAATTGCTAACTAATAGTTAAAATTCCAGAGTTTGTGAATGACTTTTAAAAAATACGAATTAGTGTGTATTCAAGGCTATCTTTCACTTGGTAAATATTTATTTGGCAGCTATTATGGGCCAGAGTTCCGTGCCAAGGGCTGGATACAGAGTACTGTCTCATGCTCACTTGTATGGAGGTCTGCTTTCTTGAGTGGGAGAGAAAGAAGTGGAGTTTCACTGGGAACCGCTCCCAACCCACAGTCTGATTTATCTGTGCCGCAGCCTGTAATCTGGATATGCCCCTGGGAGTGTGTCTCATGTGTGTGTGTGGGGGGGGGGCGGGGGCTGGGGGTTACTGCTTTACATAGTTCAGCCTCACATTCTCAGAGCAGGAGGGAACAAGTCAGTGTCGCTAAGGAGGCAGAACTGAGGTTCTTATATATTGTACTACAATCCTAGCTTCCTTAGGGGGTGACAGACCCCTCCCGTTCCAGACCTGAACCGCTATCTCCTGGGTCCCTGCCCCACCCCCGACAATGTCCCCCTCATCCCCTCCACTTCTGGGGAGGGGAACAGCCTTTCACCTTTGGCCCTCTGGGGTCAACTTAGCCCACCTGGACTTCATCAGTTTAAAAAGCCTCAAGGGAGGTCAAGCTGGAGCAGGGCCTTGATTTAAATGACCACTTGAATCATACCCACCTTCATCTCCAGGAATTTTGTTTTATTAGAGAAAATGTTTGCGAGGAGAAAAGAACATATTTAAGGGAGGCCTGTCCCACCAGGGGAGGGTCCCAGAGTTGCTTCCTCAAGACAGGCCCCTTCCCACCAGAGATGCTGCAAAGAGAGAAGAGTTGGGCACTGCTTTAAAAATAACTCCCCATGCCGGGCACGGTGGCACGTTGCCTGTAAGTGACAGCTTATGGAGTCACGGGGGGGCCTGGGGATCGTGGTTCGAATCCTGCCAGGGGCAATACAGTGAGACCGAGTCTCAAAAAAAATAGCTAGGCATGGTGGTGTGCACCTGTAATCCTAACTACCTGGGAAGCTGAGGCTGGGGATTGCTTGAGTCTGTGGTACGCTGGGCAACATGAGCCTGCGGTTCCATGGGCAAAAACAGTGAGACCTAGTCTCAAAAAATAAATATAAATAAAATAACTCCCCAAGATCCAGCACAGACAGATCCCCCAAAGGCATGACCATGAACTGGAGACCCTCTTGCTACCCTCCAGCCGACATGTGACGACCAATCACACACGCCCTGCTGGCTGTTCTCCCGAACCACCACCAGGTGCCTTCACAGGCTCCCACGAATGTCAGCTCCAGACACTGACACAGACCATGGATGGGAGCCAAGAGCAACTTCCAGGGGCAAGGATCACAGTGTGCAGCGGTGGAGAGAGCCGGCGGGCCCCAGAGTGTGCTGGGATCCAGATAAAGGCAGCCAGGGGGGGAGCAGCCCAGTGCTCTCTGATGGAAGAGAAGCCCCCCACCCCCGCCCCCACCCCCAGGACACGGTGCAGGCAGTGCTCAAACCATCACTGACTCCAGCTATACACATAAAACAACTGCTCATGGCTGAAACACCCATGGCCAGGAAGGGACAGACAGGATGGGTAGACAAACAGGCAGAGATTAAAATACTTTCTTTCTGTTCAACATTTAGTTCATATCTTGAGAAGCGGAGCTTTATCTCACAGAGAAATAAAGGGAACTCCAGGGAGCAAAGGATAGGGCTGTGGAGGGCCTTTATTTTTATTTTAATTGAAGTCTTTTCTCCCTTGGGGTTGTACTTATCTGTCGATACATGTTCATAGAAAATATTATTTTTAGAGTCCAGAGTCTGTTCATGTTTGTTTGTACAGATTTTTAAGGACAAATAAAACACAAGCGGGGACACTTTGATACTTGCTGTTGGGCTTAGATCTTTCCCATCGAGTTCAGCAGCAATTTGCTTATCATCACTGGCCCCAAAGTGCTCTTGAGATGGTCTATTAAGTTCACCAAAGACAATTTGTATAAAAAGGTCCCTAACTTTCCCAATGAACATCTACCAAAACCTCTCCAACAGCCATAATAATGCTCATTTTATACTAAAGTGATAATTAGGATACCAGTGAGGCTGGTTGTATGGTCCTACTCCCCAAATTTTGTGTCCCAGCTGGGAAAGCAGGCACTTGACCAGATGGCAGGCCTTTATGCAATTTAGTATCACTCATGCTCTGGGACCTTGCAGGCCCTTTCAGATCCCTCCAGAGAAGGTTCTCCAGCCTAACTCCCAAGGTGGCTGCATTCACAACTACATTCACTGCCCCACCCCCACAGGTTCCTCTGCCACCAGCTTTTTTTTTTTTGGAGACTAGGTCTCGCTATTTTTGCCCATGGAACTGCAGGCTCACGTTGCCCAGGGTACCACAGACTCAAGCAATCCCCAGGTAGCTTCCCAGGTAGCTAGGATTACAGGTGTGCGCCACCACGCCCAGCTATTTTTTTGGGACTAGGTCTCGCTATGTGCACCCAGTGGGACTCGAACCGCCATCCCTGGCCGGGGTCATAGCTTCCTAGGCTGCCACCTACAGGCATGCGCCACCATGCCCAGCCCTCTGCCACCAGCTTTACCTGTCCTGGTTGACACCACTGTTCTCCAGGTATGGTCTTTGGATGACCCAGTACCACGACCTGGGTACTGGTTGAAAATGCATTTTCCAAGGGGAATGGTTTCCAACCTCTCTACTTAGTCCCCTGAGCTCTCTTCCTAAAGACGTAATGGATCATATTGCTACCCTGCCGAAAACCCCCACCAGCTTCCTGTTGCATAAACAAAGTCCCAACCACTTACTACACGGAGGCCTAGAAGTCTCCGTGTCCTGTTACTCCTTAAGCTCTATCTCCTGCCAGTCCTCTTCCTGATCCCATGCAACCCTGGCCCTCTGCTGTGCCTTTGTGTATGTTGTGCCAGAGGCCTAGAAGGTCCTTTTCTCCAGGTTTCATTCCTTGCTTCAAGTCCTAACTCCAGTGAATTTTATAAAACTGTCTATTACTCCTGTCCAGTGTCTCTACATGTTGCTGAGGTACCAGTGTTGCCCTTCTGACACCACATCACAGCGTCTTCTTGCAGCATTCTGTCCTCGAAGGACTTCTCATCCCTGGGAAATGGGACTGGCGTCCACCTGATAGGTCTGGACTGAGCTTCTCTTGGGTGTCCAGCTCTATACTAGGGGCAGTGGGCTGCACCAACATGCAAAACATAGTTCCAGCCTTTTAAAGCTTCAGTCTTGGCCGGGCATGGTGGCTCGTGCCTGTAAGCTTCAGCCTATGAAGCGGCCGGGGCTAGGGATCGTGGTTCGAGTCCCACCTGGGGCCCGTAGTGAGACCTAGTTCCAAAAAAAATAGCTGGCCATGGTGGCGCACGCCTGTAATCCCAGCTACCTGGGAAGCTGAGGCTGGGGATTGCTTGAGTCTGTGGTACCCTGGGCAACAAGAGCCTGCGGTTCCACAGGCAAAAATAGCGAGACCTAGTCTAAAAAAAAAAAGAAAAAAATAAATAAAGTTTCAGTCTTGTGGGGAGGAGAAACTATGAGTGATTATCATCATGTGTAATGAATGTTTCAGTAGGCAAGTAACCTGGTTTGCGTGGCAGCATTCAAAGCAGGAGCACCTAACCCAAACCAAAGTTAGAGTCATCTCTCGGATGAGGCCAGGACACACCTCTGCATTCCCAGCACTGCTGCTCATGTATACACCAGAGGCTCTGAACACATTTTCGTAAGTGAAGTGTCACCCGAAAACTGATGACTCTCAGTTGTTCAGCCCAGACCTTTGGACCCGCAGACCTAACTAGTAAACAGCTCTGCCCTGTACCCCAGCCATCTCAAGCCAACACATCCAAACCTGGACATCTTTTCTCCCAAAACTACCAAGCCTGTCTGAATAATCAATATTAAAGGCATCACTTGGTTGTCCAAACAATAAGCCTGGGAGTTAGGTGTGATTCCGCCTGCTCCAGTATGAAACCCTATGTTCCATGAGGATATCCCCACTCCGATCAACTCTGCTCTCCAGTTTCTAAGAGCTTTACCCTCCTTGCCACACCCCCAGCACTGCCTCCATCAACATGCACCATGTGTAACTTCCAAGAGTAATTTTTTTCTAACACACAAATCTGATTCTGTCACTTTGCTGGCCTCAATTCTTCAATGCTCTTTCTTACTGACTGGCTAAAATATAACCTCTGGAGATCATCACCCAAGGTCCTGGCCCATCTGACCCTGAGATTCCCTTCACTGTTCCTCACCCACCCACATACACCTGCAGCATAAGCAGGGTGGCTTCTCTCACCCTGTCCACACATACAGCACCAGCCTCTGGAAATGGGGCAAAACCCCTGGACTTGGTGGCCCAGAGCAGAGCACATGTTGAAGCAACCAGTGGCTGAGACCTCAGCACAGTTGAGGGAGGCTGGTACATGTAGTGTGGCAGTCAAAAGCATAATGACAAAGAAAGTATAATGACAATGTTTTGGTCACATCATCAAAAGAGGCACATTATCTGCAGGAACAAGGCCCCCTGCTTTAGACAGCAAAGAGTACAAGGAATCATCTCAGGATGGAGGAAAATTCTCCATCTTGATTGTAGGGGCAATTTCATGGATGGTGAAAGCGGTAGGTGATTTTATCTGTGACCATATTTTATAGTTTAAATGAGCTGCATTCATCGTACATAAAATGAAGTTGTGCCAGGCACGGTGGCTTGTGCCTGTAAGCTTCAGCCTATGAAATGGCTAGGGATCGTGGTTCGAGTCCCGCCTGGGGCCCATAGCGAGACCTAGTTTCAAAAAAAAAAAAATAGCTGGGCATGGTGGTGCGTGCCTGTAATCCCAGCTACCTGGGAAGCTGAGGCTGGGGATTGCTTGAGTCTGTGATACCCCAGGCAACGAGAGCCTGCGGTCCCACGGGCAAAAAATAGCGAGACCT